>JAODAL010040985.1:0-36348 GCA_025379985.1 Phyllomedusa bahiana
GCACCTATCTACTTTGATGGCATATTTATTGATATGCCATCAAAGTCCACGGTGTAAACATCCCTTTAAGGGTGTTCAGCTCTATATATTGGTATATTCATATATTTTGGAATATTTTTTCTTTTTCTATGGCTTATTTCCCCCCACTATGTGGCCTAGGAATACAATAGGGTATTACCAGGGTGATGTTCCTGGTCAGGGTCGACCTTAAAAGTGGGGGTTGCTCCGTTTGAGGTAGGTTTAATCTCCATGGGTAGGCGAAGATTATGGAATGTCTTTTCTGTAGCAAATAAGCCTATCTTTAGCTTTTTTATATAAAGGTTATAGTTTGGGCATGGTTCAATACATTGTGATACTGCAATCAAAATGCATGTAGAGAACACAAGCATTTTAAAAAATGCATAAAAAAGCATGTTTTGGGGTTTGTTTTTTTAGAAAATACATTTTTTTTTCTTTAGTGTGGGGTTTTTTGTAATTAACTCTAAGGGGCATGTATGAAAATGGGCCACGTCGAAGCGCCTGTTTTCACGTTTTTTTCCGTGAAAACTGCACCTGATTATGTCGGCGCCGAGGTGCGCTCATAAATGCGGGGCAAACTCGAGCCTCCAGCAGACAGACCACATTGAAATGGTCTGCCTGTCGGAGCTATAAGCGCCTTACTTTGCCGACCCGCATTCACACATGCGTCGGTGTCTTCGAATGTGCTGCGTCCCCCCCAGAACGCCCCCCCACGCCCCTTCATGTTAGGCGCATTAAAAGTGGCGAACCTTGTCCCTAAATGCCCCTTTAACACATTGAGGAAGTGCGTCTGACAGCAGAGCCGGCACAGAGAGGGCGCATTAAAACGCCAGAAAACAAGCGAAAACTCCGATCATACATGCCCCCTAATTTCGGATTTGTTTCAAAAACACTTGCGTTTCTAATTGCTTGTGTTTTTTTTATGCCATTGAAAGCACAAGAAAAACACAACATGTGAACCCAGTACAGTAATATACCCAAAACGCTTTCGGTACCATCATTTCACAGAACATCCCCATCAATTTGCAAAAAACCTCGTTATCCATCGTTTTGCTTAACAGATACAACATATCATATTCAATATCCATGAGTATACAACCTTTCCCTTATTCACTGCACCCTAACTTTGTTGGTGCCATAAAAGGCACCTCATCTTTTACTGTATCCTGCTTCCCAATATTCTTTATGCCTTGTTACATTATTACACTATAATGTACTGTACAGTGTTTTTGTTTTTCTGCCTCGTTATCCATTGTTTCGTTATCCATCAGACTTTTCTGGAAAGTAACCCCGTTGGATAAAGGGGTATACCTGTACTAACATTATACTACTAGATAGACATTTTTTCTTGTCCTAGATAGTGTTTGTCTATAGTCATGACTTGGATAACAATAAGACTACATTTTTATTAGTATTCAGTGCAAAATCTAGAAAATTCAAAGGGTTGACTTATTCATGAGACTCCCGCAAATCGCTAGGACTATGGACTTGCGGTGAAGGACCATGTCCCTTACAACTTCAGTCGACTCTACCTAAAGTGAAGCTGATGGGGAATTGAAATCAATTGAGCTCCTGTGCAGCGCACATTCATGAAGATGATGTATAAAGAAGCCTGAATGGACCTTTGCATCATTTATCGATTGTGCATAGAAATCACTGCACAATAATGACCCCGTGTACTGCTTTAATTCAGATCTCACGAGTCACATTTCGTGATGTTTTACAGGAGAATACATAAGAAAATGTTCCCACAGATACTAGGGCAGCCAGCAATACAAATGATATCTTTATGCTGATCTCGCTTTCTCTGCCGGTTACATACACCAGTCTGCAGCTTCAGATTTCCATTGAAAAAAAATGAGGTTAGATTACCGCACAAAACTACAACTAATTTCTATTGTGGGAGCCCAAATTTTTTTGTGAAATCCATATGTTACCAGAAAAAAAATCCTTGATGAATAACTTAATTTATACTTATCTAAGTAAAATGTTATCTTTTCCAGATGTCCTGTGCTAGTATTTATCTACTGCTTGTAATTCTTTCTTTTACAGGAGCAGATTGGATAAAATGTACATTTTATAATTGTACATTTGAATTAAACAATGGAAGATATTTCTGTTTCTGTTCCAAGAGATGTAGCCAGATTTCATAAAAGGGTATATAAAGCTTTGATGAATTATTGCTTATAAAGAAAACCATTTTCTTCTACCATGATGTCTCTTTATACCCTATACAGGAGTCCCTCAAATTACAATGGTCTCAGAATACAATATCTTCACCGGGGAATGCTCTTTCCTGGGACGTTGTATCTTGAGTGTGCTTTCAACATACAATGCCACAGACACTGCTGATCAGCGGATAATGTGAAGATGGAATATTCAACCAATTATGAATATTTGTCTTGTAATACCGCTGTATTAGTGAATGTCATGCAGTGACTGGCGGTCTAGTAGCCTCTCTCTACAGTACAGTGCGGTACTACATGTCCTGTAAGGCGCTTAGATGTATGAGTGCAGTGCATGCAGTGATTGGTGGTCTATAGCTCCTGTCTATAGTACAGTGTGGTACTACATGTCTTGTACTGCTCTTACATTTATTAATGAGGTACATACAGTGATTGGAGGTCTAGTAGCGCCTCTCTACAGTACAGTGCGGTACTACATGTCCTGTACTGCTCTTACATGTGCAAAGATGAATGGCTCCTTTTGGCACCAGGCTAAGGCCCCATTTCCTTTATTTCTAGTACATAGTGTATAAAGTACATGACCCAAAGAAACTCATGTCCTCATCATAGAATTGTGATTTCCAGTTTCCAAAAGCTTTTTCTTAATGTCATGTATAAGAAATTGCTTTATCTGAATGATTTATTAGCTTAAAGGGGGTTGTCCGGGACTCACAAAAGCTCGATGGTCCTCTAGGGTATGATTAGAAATAGAAAAAAAGAAATATACTCCTGTTCCATCCCGGTGACCGTCCCATACATCCCGGATGCACAGTGAACATCCACCGTTCACATGCTATGTGCAGCCGATCACAGACCACAACGTCACCTGCACATGACCGCTCTGGCCTGTAATTGGCTTTACAAAATTATAAAAGATATGTCATTTATTAACATGTTTTCACAAAATTAAAATCTGCCATGTGCACGTGTATTAATATTAGTCAATTTGGCACAAGGTCTGCCAGTTTCTTCCCCTATGCAGTTGTCACACTCGTGTTTTCAGATTCTAACACTGGTCACTTTTTGAATGATCATCATAAATGAGATACAATTTTAATGTGTATAATATTATATCACTTCTATATTATAAATTTTAGTTGTTATTCCTATTGGCGGCCGGAGTAACTGCATCGGCTATCTGCCGGTATAACTGTATTACAGGCCTCTTATCTCCTTTGTTACCTTGGGGGCCAACAATCCATCAGCCGACTCTACAAAATGTTCAGCGCAGCCTGAGAACATATGGAACAAGTTATATGAAACTGCTACTGACAGCAGCTACCAAACCTCCTGCGTGAAACCTCAGTGTCAGAAGTCACGGAATAGGCACTAATTCAACATGGTACATGAAAGCACTTTACACTTCACATGTGGATTACAAGAGACAAGACACAAGTGCTGATGTAGGAAACCTTAGGAAATGAATGTAATCGTAAATATTCTGAAATTGTCTGAAAGGGGATAAGTGGAAAAAGAAGGGACTGATAACTCATGTAGGACTCTTGTATAACTAGTGCCAACATGTTGCTGTGCAGTACGCATATTATTCATAGTCTCATTATCATCCAATCCAACGACAGATACAGACAGCAGAGGGCCCTTATGCAAGAACACTATAAGGGCCCCTTGCTCTTGAATGGTTCAAAATATATCATCCCTCTCCTCAGGGCCGGGACAAGGCATTTTGGTGCCCTAGGCAAGTACAGCCAATGGCGCCCACCCCCGCGGTCCCAAAAAAATGGCACCCCCCCCCCCACACTAATTCCTCTCACCCCTGCGCCAGGTCCTGTCACTAATTTTCTGCATATTCCACATAGATCCTGTCCATTTTCTCAACAGTCACTGTACACTGAAAATCAGCCCTGACAAATTTGTTTTTTCAAAACCGCTCCCCTCCGTATGACAGTGTAATACCTTATAAATAACAGTCACCAAAACATACACCTACACATGGAGCAAATCTACCAGAAGAATGATTGTTACTAAAAACACTCCTACAAAACCAAGACCCAAAACTATTACTACTTAAGAATCAAATAATCCTGCCAGACCCTGACCAAACGCAACCCCCACATGTGATTATCAGTTGTATACAGGCTCTGATTACATACACCACCGCCATACAGTGACCAGATAGTGGTAGATACTATTTATATGTAGACTCTGCAGACATATAAGTGATTACACTGCAGTTACATTTAGTGACTCACAGGAGACGTCTTTTCTGATCAGCGTCGTTCACCTTCCCTTTTCTTCTCCATCCGGTTCACACCTTCATGCTGATTGCTCCCGGCCAATACTCGTCCCTGAGGATTTGGACAGAAATATCTTAGAATCCTCACATTTCCAGTAACTCCTTAATTATAGGTATATAAGTCCCCTCAGTTAGACAGGTATATAGATATGCCCTCTCAGTCAGGCAGGTATATGTATATATGTCTCCTCAGTCAGGCAGGTATATAGATATTGTCCCCTTAGATAGGTAGGTATATAAATATAGAGGCACTCAGGCAGGTATATAGGGGCACTTAGGCAGGCATATGGGGGCTCAGGCATATGGGGGCTCAGGCAGGCATATGGGGGCTCGGTCAGGCGTATGGGGGCTCGGTCAGGCGTATGGGGGCTCAGTCAGGCGTATGGGGGCTCGGACAGGCGTATGGGGGCTCAGTCAGGCATATGGGGGCTCGGACAGGCGAATGGGGGCTTAGTCAAGCGTATGGGGGCCATAGGCAGGCGCAGGGGGACACAGGCAGGCGTAGGGGGGCCACAGGCAGGCAGCTGGGGGCCACAGGCAGGCGTATTGGGCCACAGGCAAGCGTATGATGCCACAGGCAAGCGTATGGGGCCACAGGCAGGCGTATTGGGGCTACAGGCAGGCGTATGGGGCACAGGCAGGGGTATAGGGGCCACAGGCAGGCGTATGGGGCCACAGGTAGGCGTATAAGGGCCACAGGCAGGTGTATAGGGCCACAGGCAGGCATATGGGGGCCACAGGCAGGCGTATAGGGGCCACAGGCAGGCATATAGGGGTCATAGGCAGGCGTATGGGGGCTCAGGCAGGCTTATTGGGGCTCAGGCAGGCATATAGGGCCACAGATAGGAGTAAGGGGCCACAGATAGGAGTAAGGGGCCACAGATAGGCATAAGGGGGCCACAGGCAGGCGTTTGGGGGCTCAAGCAGGTAAAAATAACAACATTCATACTCACCTTACCTCTGTCCCGGCCGTGCGCTCTTCTTCTGTCCTCTTCCCGGTCGCGCGCTCCTCTTCAGTTTGACACTGGAGACGTGATGATGTCATCACGCCTTCAGCGCCGGGACGCTCCTCCGGCAGCTCCTCGGGCGCACGGATTATGACTGTGCACCCGAGGAGAGGCAGCGTCGCGATGAAGTGATGCCCAGCTGAGCCGCACAGGACCGCGGCAGGTCCTCAGCACTCACTCTCTGCTCCGCAGTAGCCCGCAGCTTTATATGCGTCCAGTGGACAGCTAAAGAGGCCAACGGCGCTCCAGGCCTATGGCAGCGGCCTGGAGCCCCGAGAGGATCGGGGCCTCTGAATGCGCCCCTTAGGGACAGGCAGAGGTAGGCGCCCTAGGCGGTCGCCTACCTCTGCCTACCCATCGTCCCGCCTCTGCCTCTCCTGTCTCTCTAAGGCTATATCTGCACTGCATGGGACAAAAAATGGCCAATAGCGGCCATTTTTTTTCCGATGCAGGACCGTGGTTTTTGTCATGTTTTGTGCAAAAACCGTGGTCGCTTCTCGCACAAACAATCGTATTTTTGGCAATTTTAAAATCCTAAAAGTGACGGAAATATAATCGTAAAACAGTGCAGTGGAGACATAGCCTAACAATCAGTAAATATGAGCCATTAAATTTATTAGATTATTCCTCTTGATGTGACTGCCATATGCAATGTGATGGCCAATGGCTTTGTGAATTTGCCACAAAATCATTGGCCTCTGCATGAAGCTGTGTTTTAATCAACATACAGCACCCGAAATGTGGGAACGCTCCCTATGCAATCAATAGGTCATTCCCTTATATGAGATCTGGTAGGACAGAAGTTGACTGCTGTAAAGTGAAAATGAGGGGGCCCCTTTAATTAGAGGGCCCGTGTGAAACTGCACAAATAGTGTCTGTGCACATCAACTAGGCAAATTTAAAATGGTTGTCTCACTACAAGTATTGCTTTTTATGTTAGAGCTTGCATAAACAGGTCACTTTGCAATACATATCCATTAACAGTGTCCTACCTATTCCTAGATATCCCCTCTTGTATGGGCTGCATCAGCTCCTCAGGTCGCTATAGCTACAGACCTGTTTGATCTATCCTGATAGGCTCTCAGCAGTGGTGGTTATAGAAACAGACCTAGCTTCTACTGCAGCCTAGTAGAAGCCAGTAAACACGCCCCTGAATTCAAAGTGAAACCAAGAAAACAGGACTGAGGTAAGATGAATCAACTACTTTAAAGGAAACATGTCACACTGAACGTGCTATCTGATCTGCTGGCAGCATGTTATAGAGCAGGAGGAGCTGAGCAGATTAATGTATAGTTCTGTAGGTTAAGATTCAGTTGATATTGTATTTTATTCATTAAAATTTCTGCTTATTTTTGGTCCAGTCCAGGAGTCCAGTGATTGACAGATATATCCATATGCACACTAATAAAGTGTTGTCACTGATAACACTGCCTACTGGACTCCTTTACTGAGCATGAGCAGAAAGTAAATGAATAAAAAAAAAGTCTAGCTGAATCTTTCCTTACAGAGCTATTTAACGGGAGCTGAGAGCTTCCCGTGCTATAACATGCTGCCTGCAGATCAGACAGCATGTTCACTCTGACAGGCTCCCTTTCATCATCCAATGTTAAACTTTCAGAGATCCTTTTGGCCCACTTCATATTAAAAAGAGTTTTTAAATCTTTTAAATCTAATATAATACAGTCTATTGTTTTTTCCTGTATAGTTCCATTATGTCATTATGTCAATAAGCCTAAGTGTTTGGAATTGCAGCTGAGCTCAGATTATGCCCTATAGAGGTAAAACAGTGTTTCTGATCAATGACCATTATATCCTCCAGTTATATTATTATATGTGTTGGATGAGCTTAGGTTGCATAAGGATTAGGAAAGCATGGCTTCATGTCAATTTAGCAGTCGTGTGGTCAAGATTGACCAAAAGTATAAAGACAGTATTATATCTTGTCGCTATAGAGTCCTTGTAAAAAAGGAGGATCATAGAGCAAAAATAAAATAAAACTTTTAATTATAAATATTAAAAAATACCCCAAAAAATATGTATAAAAAAGGGGGGTGTAAACCTAGACTTCCCCTAGAAGGCCCTTCCATGCCTGGGAATACCCTCATTCTCAGGGTGAGGTTCCAGACGGGGCGCCCTTGCTCTTGGGCTGGTGACCCTGCTATAAGTGAGGGTATTGCTAGGCATACAAGGGCCTTCTAGGAGCAGTCTAGGCATATAACCCCCTTATTGATACAAAATTGGCATTTGTTTTTTTCCTGTGGACAAGATAATAATATGGTGTATTATAGGGTGCATAATGCAAAAATACAAGATTTCAAAATATATGCAGCAACATGTTTGGGATTGAATTTCAGTAAACTGATCAGAGATTAGTGTACCTTCTACAAAGTCAGACCATGGGGCTGATGTTGTGCCCACAATGGGAGGAGACATAAGCTTCAATCCCCTGTTTTTCGCCACATAGTAAATGATAAAATTCTGACTATTTGCAGCCACCACTAGGGGGAGCCCAATTAAGATGTATACACGAGTTATACAACCGCCATTGCGCTCAAGAGTAGCACAAGCCCATATAATTTATGTACCCTCCACCCCCCAATAGTGACTGCATACAGCCAGTGTTTAACCACTCTGTGAAGCACAGCAGTAGATTTGGAGCATCTCTGGAGGTGTCTTACAAATGTAACTTTACTGAAAAAGTAGTACATGTAGTTTTCTTTTGGGTTTATGGCTCATTCTGAGTTTTGCTTTAGGTTTCTGTAGCACAGATTGTGATCATGGCATCAGGTTATATTAACTGTGGAATTTTTATAGGACTACAGAACCCATTTTATGTCGGCATGTCGCACTGCAGATAGTTACAAAGTGGTGGAAGGTCAAGGACTATGCAAGAAGGTCAAGGGCTATAAATGTATCACAAGCCATTCTCACCTGTGATGATGTAGCTGGTCTTGGGGTCATTGCTTTGGGACACTTGCACCTCTGTCTCCTCTCCTCCAGGCTGGCCAGCATACTTCAGTTTGAAGTAATCCACTCTAACATTAGGATTCTCCCATTCCACCTCCAAGGAATCTCTGTCTCCTCTGTCACCCAGAGAGTTCCCAGAGCACCAGCATCTGCAGAAAGGAAGCTAAAGATGACTTCTACTGCATGAAACTCTACTCAATGTAGACAAGTTCCGGTGACCATATATCCTATCAGTGAAGAATGTGGACCTATCAGTAGACACACCAATCTGATCCTGGTATGAGGCAACTTGTTCTCGGGGTAGCACAGACTAATAGCATGCTGACTGGCTCCTTTCTGAGAAATGGAAAAATCTCCTTGTATAATTTTGACCACTAATCATCAGTAGGTCATATGAGAGAGATAGATAGATGACATAGAAAGACATTTATGTATGAGGTATGAGAAATATAATAAGAGATCCGAGATAGAAATGGATAACAGATTGATAGACAATAGATAATATGTATATATATATGTATATTATATATATTATATATATATATATTATATATATATATATTATATATATATAATTAAGAATAGGAGATATTAGATAATAGTAGATAGATAGATAGGTAGATAGGAGATATGAGATGGATAGGAGATATGAGATGATAGAGATAGATAGATAGATAGATAGATAGATAGATAGATAGGAGATGTGAGATAGATAGTAGATAGTAATAGATATAGATAGATAGATAGATATAGATAGATAATGATGAAGATAGATAGATAGATAGGGGAATGTAGATAGATAGATAGATAGATAGATGATAGATAGATAGATAGATAGATAGGAGATGTGAGATAGATAGATAGATAGTTGTGAGATAGATAGATAGATAGATCTAGTGCATTTTAACCAGTTTTAAACTATTGTTAAACAATTTTACCACAATATGTCATTAAAAAGTGTCCATATGTTAATAGTTATAGGTGTCTCTCTCTACATATCATTATATGACCCTTCTCACCAGTTCGACCCTGAAGTTCGGATGCATCGCTGGTGACTCCATTCTTCACCTGGTACATCAGTATTTGGTACAGTGTGCTGGGGCTCAGACCACCAATCTGGTAGAAGTCTTGGTTTGCAGCAACCTTAATTTGACGTTTCTGGCTTTCATCACCAAAAGGATAATAAGTGATATAATAATAATCCACTTCCACCAGCAGATCCCAGGCGATGTTCAGAGAGTCCTCTGTTGTGCTGACGAGACGTAAGTTCTGCACGGCCACCACTGTCATAGAACAAAAACAGGTAAATTGTTTATAATTCCCACTGATAATAAAGGGAGGTAACTTGCCGTGCCTCAGAACGGGGCCGGTCTTCTGAATCGAGGGAGGCCCCACATGACCCAGTGCGCTGGACCCACCCCCTCATAACGTGCGCGACGTGCTCGTCGTGCAAGGGTGGGGGCGGTATACTTATACCGTAACCCGCGTGGTGCGGGAACAGAAGCGCGAGCAGCAGAATAGGAGCCCACCCTCCCTCCCTTAAGTTGGTGTTAGGAGCTTCTTGGTTGATTTAGCGAGTGTGCGTTGGTGGGTTCTTCTCTGTCACGGTAGCTGTGGCGGGGTGGGTCCTTGGAGTTCGTGGAAATCGGTGGGGGAGGCAGATCTAATTTGGTCTCCCCTAGTTTGTTGGCCCTTTGAGGACTGGTCTGACAAAGGTGGGGCTCTACAGGGCGGCGTCCTTGGGATCTGGTGGAGAGTTGGTAGTCACCTGAGGTGGCTTTTGGTGCCCTTGAGTCGGGGGTGACAACTGAGGGTAATGCAAGGAGAATGAACAACTGTTTTTTCGCCAGACCTACATTAGCTCCAAGGACCTCAGCGCCATTGTTCTAGGAAATGTCCAGAGTGTTTGGAAATGTTTTGTGGGTGGGGGGTATGCATGAGTATTTGATGCATACCGATGTTTTATGATTATGTGTGTTATATATTTTGTTAATAAAAAGGCTGCTGTGGACAATTCATCCAACCTTTGCCTCAGTGTCCCTATTAAAGGGCTGGGAAAGAGGGCTGGGCCCAGTAGGGGTAGCCGGGGTTTGGAATTGAAAGGGGGGGGGGGGTGGTGGTTGGCGCTGCACGAGGTCATGTAATTTCACCGTCTGCTTTCATCAGACAAATAATGCTTATACTGATCAAGATGAAAACCACAAATACATGTGAATCCCATAATAAAGACCATATTGTTCAGTAGACTCCAGAGGCTGGTGGTCAGTTATCATGTACATTATAACCAGCTGCAGCCCTAGAGCTGTACAACCAGTGGAGCCGCACAGGCCACATCAGATAAACCAGTCTTGTGAATCCTATGAATCTTTATATTAATCAACTGTATACATTTTACTAAAACATTAGCTCCATGATGGGTATAACTACAGTAGTAGCAGCTGTTATGGGGCCACAAGGTTGAGGGGGCCAATCAGCTGCAAGAATATTGTACTTTATTTTTGTGGGGAGTAACAAGTGACTATCACTGTAGCAATAGAACTACTTGTAGGTTCTCTAGTGCGTTATTATTTCTACCTTTAATCATTGCTATGTTTGCTGCTGTTTCAGTTTCCAGTCACTTGCTGGTTTGGGGCCCTATAAATTTTAGTTGTTATTAGGATAAATCAGATTTTCAGAATTGTAATAAAATATAAGAAAATAACATGTAAACAGAATGAGAAATTGTAAAAATTGTACTATGCATTAACCCACCTTCATGTGCCTCAATAAGGGTATGTTCACATGTCGGCTTGTACCAATCGGACTGCTGCTGAGGATTTTAACTTTGCAGAGGCAGTTTTCGTGTCTGATTAGGACATGATTTAGCTCCATTTTAATAGGGCTCATCTTGGGCGTCACCGGCCCACGAGTAAGGCACTTCAAAGAATGGACATACCCATTTTCTTTTTTTACGCACCACGGATGTGAAATACATGGTGTAGAAAATCCACGCTGTAGGAGGACTCATTTTTCACATGAATTTTAATGTGGAAACCAATGCGGATCGTGTCAAATTGCATGTTAAAATTCCTATTGTAAACATAGCTTAAAGAGGTGTTCCCACAAAGCAAAGGCCTGTGCCACAGTCGGCTCTCAGCTAGCTGCAAAATGACGGTGCATGAGAATGAGGAAGGCGGCGCTTGCGGCCGTCCTCCTCATTCACTTCTATTTGAGTTCTAGATATAGCCAAGTTCCCAACATAACCAGCTCGTAGGTCATTACACGTTGGTCCCAGGGAACGGGAAATGCCTGCGCTTGTGCAATTCCGCGGGTTAATTTCTATTGTAGTTTTGTATTGTAGAATTTAGCTGAGTGAATGTACTCGGGTGTATTCAGAACTCCCATAGGCATGAGTAGGGATAGCTGCACAAGTGCTGCCATCTCCCCATTGTTTGAGGCCGGCTTGTGGCGGCTACAAGCTGACCTCAGAAGGGAACTAGCGAAATGGCAAAACTGTTTTAAAGCAATCGCAATAGACACTGCTGTGGGTGAAGATGATTAGCCAACCACATAATGGCAGATCTCCCCCCACAATACTCCATTTTACTGAACACGGTATTATTTATATATATATATATTAAAAAAATAGCACTGTCGGTGAATTATTTTTATTTTTTTTTAAAGTCCCAGATTACTTCTAGGACCTCAGTTTACTCTAAACCTATGATTTATATACACATAGGAAAGCTTCATTTTTAGATATTGTATTGCATAACTCTATACTGTATATAATGTGTATATTTTACCTTTAAATTTCACAATTCTTCTTTACAACACATCTTTTTAAGCAATGGTAGCTGGCTCCTTTTTCTGGAAGATGTTGCTGTGCTTGATCTATGGTATCTGACAATAACATTCTTTGCTTTTATATGATATACAGAATTATATGAGAAAACTAATGAATATATAATTGACACCACTCCAAGGTATGATGCAAAGTCAAAAATTATTTTATTCAACGTAACAGTAAGCTCCACAAGAGACGATGTATTTGAACGTGACACTTAAATTGTGACATTTCGGTCTATGGTATGAAAGGGGAATAACGGCCGTGGCTGCGTGGATTAGGAGCCGTGCTTGATTTTGCATCATACCTTGGAGTGCTGGCAACTATATATTCATTACTGTGGATTTCCAAATTACTTGGTAAGCACCCAGCAAACCATCTATCCTTGAGTAGTGCCATCCACTACTACTGTATACATTGATTATATGAGAAAATTGTAGGTGTTGGGTATAGGTATAGCAGGTTAATCAGATTATTTTTTACATCTTACTATTATAAGTTGTTTAAATAGTGTTTATTATAACTATAATTTCTTATTCTACTCAACTATGTAAATTAACTGTTGATATTATTGAGATGAAGTTAAACTGAGTTTTTGCAGCAGATCCAGTTGTATGCACAAAGCTTTTCTATGTCACAAAATAAATTAGTGTGGCTGTGATATATCAATGTAATATATAGATGTGATGGGTCTGCCAGAGCTAGAGTCACTTTTAGGGGCAATGGACAAATACTGGTCAGTTTATCCGACCGGTATTTGTCCTGTTCTAGTGCTGTCCCCACGGCTGTGGGGGGGGGGAGGGGGGGGGACGGCTTTTCTCCGCGATGAGCGGAGAAAAACCCTCCACCTTCCCATCCACATGTTCATATTCCGTTCGAAAACCGGACGGGAGAATGAACAACCGCCGGGCGGAAAACTCATGCAGTGGGTACTGCTGCGTGGGTCTTCCATAGGAGCCTGTTGTGCTCGTCTGCGGATGTTTTTTTCAGACGGTCTGCAAAACCACAAACCGTCTGAAAAAACCGTCTGCAAACCCGTGCCATGGGGACATGTCCTTAGTGGCACTCAGCTCTGCCTAATAAAAGAGGGTCTTGAGTTAAAGTCTTGTTTTCATGATATTCCTACGCACTAAGAGCACATATGGCAAGGAATTGCCTTCATGAGACAATGCATGAGAAGGATATTATATAAACAACAACAAATTATAGGCACCTTAAACCATATCTTACCTTCAGAGCAGGAATCACCAAAGAATCCCTCCTCACAGAAGCACTGGCCACCATCACAACGGCCATTTTCACCACAGTTGATGAGACAATCCTCCTCTCTGCAGGTCAGTCCTGTGAATCCCACATTACACTGGCAGGCACCATCGACACACTTGCCATTTTCGCCACAGTCCAAGGGGCACGCTCTCTCACTGCAGTCAGGGCCGGTGAAACCACTGTTGCACTGGCATACACCATCGACACATACACCATTGACGCAGCTGGGGCAGCTTCGCTGAGAACAGTCTGGCCCTTCCCAACCTTCATCACACACACACATGTCAGTGCTAGGATCATATCTACCATTATAACTGCAAAGACTGGCAGTCTCTGAAAAAGAAAAGAAATGAAGAAATGAAAGTTATTCAAGGATTAAAAGGTTTCTAGGGTTTTAAAATAATACATGCTGATAAATGTGAATGGTGGATAGATGAGTTTTCCTTTAATAAAATAAAATAACCATTTATATTTCATCTGGATAGAGCTGAAATAAGTGGTAAGGCTCCAAACTGCCCAGATCATCTATATACTGTACAAATGTCAAAGCAGGAAAGACACAATCTGAGTCTCTCCTGCCTTTCTATTAGGATGTTTAATTATAGATGAAAGTTTTTGAATGTAAAGTTCTACTTTGTTCTGCCTTTACATTTGAACACAGAAAATCATAGATTACATTGTTAGAATGTAAAATTGCACCTTGTTAAAGGGAGCATTCACACAGTGCAGTTTTGGTGCAGTTTTAACTGTGCTTCAATTTAACTGCCTTTATTACCAGCAAGCTTCTTTCAGTTGTCTAAATTGTTCAGAAAGGTGTTTCAATTAAGTAATCAATGACTGTGTTTGAAGTCTTGTGGATTACAAACACACTGACTGATTACTCACTTTCCAAACAGTTTAGATAAGTGAGAGAAGCTTGCTGATAATAAAGGCAGTTTAATTAGAGCACACTTTAAACGTCACCAAAGCTGCGCTGTGTGAAAGCACCCAAAGAGTTGGGGAAAGGCAGGAAAGACACAAAGGGCGAGATGCATGAAATTTGGCGTTCAGACGCCAAATTTCATGCACGTAATAAAGGCATAGAATGCACCTGATTTATGAACCTGCTCTACAAAGGGTCATAAATCAGGCGCATTCTAGCGCTCGGGCAATATTTCTGGATCAGGTATGCCACTTTGAAAGTGCCCTACCTGTTCCAGCTGTAATGTGCTTGGAATTGCCATAGCGAAGCTATAAATATGTAGCTTCGTTTGGTTCTAGTGCATCCCGCCTCCCACACACCCCCCGAGATCAGGCACATTACAAAGCGCCGCAGGCTCTATGTAATGCGCACAGGATTTTTAAATGTATGAACTGGGCTGTGCCTGATATCGGGCTGAAAAGACGTCTGATATCTCGTGCAGCCCCGTTCATATATGTCGCCCAAAGTGAATTTCTCCTGCCTTATATTTGTACAATGCTTAGAGAGCATTGTACAAATGTCAAGACAGAAATACATAGATTGAGCCTCTTCTGCTTTTCTAGTTGTACATGTTAAATTATAGATTACAATGTTTGAATGTAAATTTGTACTTTGCTAGAAACTTCTGTGCAAAGGGAAATGCAGGGGAGACACGTATTGAGTCTCTTCTGCCTTGATATTTGGACACAGTAACTCATAGGTTACATTGTTAGAATGTACAATTGCACAAAGAGAAAGGCAAGAGAGACACAAAGTAAGTCTCTCCTGACTTTACATTCTAACAATGTCACCTATGATTTACCATGTACAAATATAAAGTTGTACTTTATTGGAAGGAGCTGTGCAAAGGGAAATGCAGGAGAGACATATTGAGTCTCAGCTTCCTTCATACTTGAATTAGTAAGTCATAGGTTCCAAAGTTAGAATGTAAAGTTGCACTTTGTTAGAGACAGCTGGTACAAATGTCAAGACCGAAATACACACATTTTTCTATTTGTACATGTTAAATTATAGATTACAATGTTTGAGTGTAAAGTTGTACATGCAAGGGGAACTGCTGGCGAGACACATATTGGGTCTCTTCTGTCTTGATATTTGAACACAAAATTCACAGTGAAGAAAAAAACCAATTTAAAAAATAACTTTTACTTGATATACATTAAAAGAGTGCCCTTCCAAAATGGAGGACCCACAGCAAAAAAACCAAATTTTGTTCTCCTAGAGAGGGAGAGATGCTAGTTCCTCTAAATCTAGATATCCAATAAAGTAGTACTGACCCCAAGGGTGAAAATCGCCCCCTTCGGCGGAGTAGTCGCCCCAACAGGAGCGGCCCCACCTATTGAGAGCGCACCCTAGGTCAGACACCCCCATTGAAGCAATTCCTAAATGGATATCAGCAAGACTCCCATATGTGCTATAGACACTCTAGGAGAGACAATTCTATCCACATAAAATCATTCTTTTAGTCAAAAGCACAAAAAAAAACAAAAAAAAAAAACGTTCTGTTGTGTCATTGATTCAAAACCCGTGTGATTTGTTCAAGACCCGACGCGTTTCCCCCAAAACGATCATATAGGGTTCATCAGGGGTAACAAAAGAACATTTAGCCACTAGACTAAAATCACAGCATACATAAACTAATGGATAAAAATACTTAGCAATGATATCCTTAATGGTGGTAATGCCGTCAAGATAATCCAATAAGATACAGATTCATGATGTGTCTGATGCCTCAGTGTGGACGATACTGCCATGCAACCATGCTCCCCATAAAAAGGGAAGCATGAAGTATCGCCACCTGAGGATCATTATCAGATAATCAAAGATAAAAATAGAGGTGTTGGTGGACAATCCTGTCCCTATAAGCCAACACTGGCACAATCACCAAAGTGAACCTTCATACCTTTAGGATATTATATAGATATAGAAAATACGGTTGAATCACCTTTGTCATAAACAATAGATATACGGCTATGCTCAATACATAATTATAAAGATAGGATATTATATAGATATAGAAAGTACGGTTGAATCACCTTTGTCATAAACAATAGATATACGGCTATACCCAGTACATAATTATAGAGATATACCGTAAATAAATCATTAAGTAGTGTTTTTAAACTAATATACTCAGTATTATCAAGTTACAGTCAGAAAACACCCTTTGAGCTTCAATTAGCCTTTTTTCTGTTGTATCAGGTTCACTTATAAAGCCATTCCTCAGAAAATGGGGGTGTCTGACCTAGGGTGCGCTCTCAATAGGTGGGGCCGCTCCTGTTGGGGCGACTACTCCGCCGAAGGGGGCGATTTTCACCCTTGGGGTCAGTACTACTTTATTGGATATCTAGATTTAGAGGAACTAGCATCTCTCCCTCTCTAGGAGAACAAATTTTGGTGTTTTTGCTGTGGGTCCTCCATTTTGGAAGGGCACTCTTTTAATGTATATCAAGTAAAAGTTATTTTTTAATTGGGTTTTTTTCTTCACTGTGAATTTTGCTACAAATTTAACCCAAATAGGTAAAATTAGATTTATGTCTGTGAGTTTTTTCTTGAGAAGGGGAACATCTCTCCTTATGGAGTGCACCAGTTAAGGCGTGTAGTATTTTGTTTGCCTTTTAGCCCACTACTAAGCATCTGCATATCACAAGGCATTATGGGAAAGGAGCTGGAAAGCTCACTGCGCCCTCTATAGGTTGTAACAAATCCTCAATTTACTTCTGATTCACTGAATCTTTGAGAAGCAAAAGGGAATAATTGTCAAGCCAATATTGCTCATCTACATATGCGTTTCGGGGTTTTGCCCCTCATCAGTGTAGAGCAGAGCGATATTGGCTTGACTGGTGGGAGGCAATGAGTGGGTATCCAGCGCCTTTCCCATAATGCCTTGTGATATGCAGATGCTTAGTAGTGGGCTAAAAGGCAATCAAAACACTACACGCCTTAACTGGTGCTCTCCATAAGGAGAGATGATCCCCTTCTCATACCCACTCATTGCCTCCCACCAGTCAAGCCAATATCGCTCTGCTCTACACTGATGAGGGGCAAAACCCCGAAAAGCGTATGTAGATGAGCAATATTGGCTTGACAATTATTCCCTTTTGCTTCTCAAAGATTCAGTGAATCAGAAGTAAATTGAGGATTTGTTACAACCTATAGAGGGCGCAGTGAGCTTTCCAGCTCCTTTCCCATAATGCCTTGTGATAAGTTTTTTCTTGATATTTGAACACAGTAACTCATAGGTTACATTGTTAGAATGTAAAATTGCATCTTGTTAAAGAGTCGTACAAAGGGAAAGGCAGGAGAGACACAAAGTAAGTCTCTCCTGCCTTCATATTGGTACATGGTAAATCATAGGTTGCATTGTTAGAAGGTAAAGTTGTACTTTGTTAGATGGAGCTGTGCAAAGGGAAATGCAGGAGAGACACATATTGAGTCTTTCCTGCCTCTATATTTGAAATTAGTTAGTCATAGGTTCCAATGTTAGAATGTAAAGTTGCACCTTGTTAGAGACGGCGGTACAAATATCAAGGCAGGAAAGACACAAATTAAAGGGGTTGTCTCACTACATTGATTCATCTTTTCTTAGTCCTGTTTTCTTGGTTTCACTTTGAATTCAGGGGCGTGTTTACTGGCTTCCACTAGGATGCAGTAGAAGCCAGGTCTGTAGCTATAGCAACCAGTGCTGGCAGCCTATTAGGATAGTTCAAACAGGTCTGTAGCTATAGTGACCTGAAGAGCTGATGCAGCCCATACAAAAGGGGATATCTAGGAATAGGTAGGTCACTGCTAATGGACACATATTACAAAGTGACTTGTTTTTACAAGATCTGTAACATAAAAAGCAATCCTTGTAGTGAGACAACCCCTTTAAGTCATTCCTGCCTTTTTCTTTGTACATTTTCAATCATAGATTACAGTGTTCAAATGTAAACTTGCACCTTATTATAGAGAGCTGTACAAATGTCAGGGCAGGAAAAACATAAATTGAGTCATTCCTGGCTTTATGTTTGTTCATGTTCAATCATAGATTAGTGTTTAAATGTAAATTTGCACCTTGTTAGAGAGAGCTGTACAAAGGGATAGGCAGGAGAGACATGAATTAAGGGGGACATGCATGAAAACTATCTAGAGCTAAGGCTTTCTTTGTTGCCCATAGCAACCAATCAGATCTCCCCTTTTATTTTTTCAGAGCACTATATAAAATGAAAGAGTAGCTCTGATTGGTTGCTATGGGCAACAAAGAAAGTCTTAGACCAAGAGAGTTTTCATACATATGGCCCTACTTCTTTCCTACCTTGATGTTTGTTCATGTTAAAGGGGTTTTCGCACTACAAGAATTGCTTTTCATGTTAAATATCTTGCAAAAACAAGTCACTTTGTAATACATGTCCATTAACAGTGTCCTACCTATTCCTAGATATCCCCTCTTGTATGGGCTGCATCAGCTCCTCAGGTCGCTATAGCTACAGACCTGTTTAATCTATCCTGATAGGCTGCCAGCACTGGTTGCTATAGCTACAGACCTGGCTTCTATTGCAGCCTAGTGGAAGCCAGTAAACACGCCCCTGAATTCAAAGTGAAACCAAGAAAACGGGACTGAGGGGACATGAATTGATGTAGTGAGACAACCCCTTTAAGTCGTAGATCACAGTGTTCGAAAGTAAAGTTGCATCTTGTTAGAGAGAGATGTACAGAAAGAAAGGCAAGGGAGACACTGATCACATCTTCTCTTCTACAGTGCAGATAGTCATATAATGACTCTATTGGTTTCCAGTGTAGCACTGAATTTTGCAGATAAGTTTTCTCACTAGTGATCCCAGCATATTCCTGCTATATTCTTTCAGCGCAATATTATATTTTGGAAGCAACATGTTTCCATAAATCATCTTGTTGTTGACATTTAAGACAATATTGCATTGAATGTCAACATTAAAAGGCTCGTTTTACCACCAGGTTTTACTGCACAGCGAGTCCTGGGATTACCTACCTGTCAATCCATACCCGGGTACATTGAGACAAAGCGTGACATTAATTCCAATTTCATAATGAAGATGAAGACTTAAGCTGCTTCTCCCAAAGCTAAAGCAGGTAGATCAGTTCAGGCAGAAGTAAGAAAAGCTTCATCATAAGCAAGAGAAATTTCACACACCGATGGGTAAGAAAGCCTTCTATGGACTATAACTGTATTTATGAGAGTTCACGTTTACATTTAACCTCAGTCACAAACATAAAATGATGTTTCATCTCCAATCTTCTAAAACCTTACTTACCGGAGTTCCTGGGAAGTGCAGATCACAGCAACTTCAGCAATGCTTGGCAGATAATTTGTCATTGTGAAGTTGCACATTACTGTGGGACCATATACCATACAATGAAGTCTATATGAGCAGCACAATAAAATGCTGTATGAGAAGAGATTGGAGCGGCTTGGCCCATATTTATCAATCTTTTAACACCAGGTTCTGCTGTTTTGTTCTAAAGCACAACTGAACACAGGTCATTTTTGCTAAGTTTTAAAGGGAACCTGTCATGTAGTTTATACCCCCCATGCTGAGGACAGCACAAGCTAGTGTTAGACTGCTGTTTCCAGCGCTGTGTCCCTTATTCTGGAAGATGCTGTAGTTTTCGAGTATTTAGTGCTCAAACCTGCAGTTTTCAGCCAGAAAAGAGTCAAAGAGTCATTTAAAACCCCGCCCACCAGAGGCTAGCCCCGCCCACCTCAACTGATAAACCTATTACTTTGAAGAGATAAAAACGTGAATAACTGTCAGCTAGCTCCGCCCACTGGCAGTTATTCATGTTTCTACCTATTCTAAGTAATAGGTTTGGGCGGGGCTAGCCTCAGGTGGGCGGGGTTTTAAATGACTCTTTGACTCTTTTCTGGCTGAAAACTGCAGGTTTGAGCACTAAATACTCAAACTACAGCATCTTTCAGAAAAAGGGACACAGCGCTGGAAACAGCATGTCTGACACTACCTTGTTCTGTCCTCAGCCAGGGGGGCATAAACTATGTGACAGGTTTTCTTTAATACTAAATTAAACATCCTCACTATACTTAAAGGGACACTTCCATCAGAAAATGGTATTTTTTTTAAAATCAATATTCTTGAAAAAATTAAGGCTAGGTCTACACAGCAAATGTAAAAATGTCGCCCAAAATCCAATGAAATTGTTGGACCTTGGCAGGACCTGTGGTTCATGGCCCGATTTTGCGAAATATGACAGCAACCCGGCGGAATCCTGCAGAATGTACAACATGTTGCATATTCCGCCTGATTTTAAAACCGACGGTATAAAATCCATGCTGCATAGACTACAGCACGGATTTTTTATTGCTGTCTATGCAGCACATGGTACCGTTGGATTTTCAACGGATTCAAAATACTGAATTCCCCGAAAATCTGATGGAAAATCTGTGCTGTGTAGACCTAGCCTAAATGTAAGCAGTATTTTTTCTTTATTTCTGTAGTCCTGTGCAATTAAAAGTTACATCTAAAATCTTGTCCTTTTCTAGTCATGATTAGCAAAGAGATAAAACTCCTGAATAGCAGGGCAAACTAATCTGACTTCTTTTTAGCATCATAAAAAATTGTAGGTAATGACTAATGATTGCTCTTCTCTCTAGACAGGGATAGATAAGACTAGACTAGACCAGCAATGACAAGAGCAATACATGGAAGGATAATGGGTTTGGTTTTTTTGCAGGTTAGGAGAGGTTCTTCACATTTATCAGGTGCTGCTGATAACACTTACACCTCTCAGGTCATAGCTGCCCTGGAAAAAGAACAGTCAAGCAATCCTCTCACTGCGGTGCTATCAGAGCTCACAGTCAGAGAGACAGGAAATCATGTTTATAGGGGAACTATAGAAAATTACCTAAAAAAATTAATTCATTAATAAATAAAAAAAGACCCATATAATAATTGCATATTGCTTGCTGAAATGTGGGAAGAAATATGACCTTTTAAAAGTGATAGAAAACGTTAACATGGTCAATCAGGAGACATGGGTAGAGGAAACATGGCTTCTACATCTGTTCTCCGGCACACAAAAATTTGCACATTTTTACACAAGGCGTATCTACACAAAAGTGTGCACTACTCTTTAAAAAAGCATGCCCACGAATGACCCAACACATTTACTTTAACTTATGTCAGAAAGCTGACTAAATTATAGAAGAATGGTTGGCGTACATTTCAGTTTCAGATACACAGACTTCTAAAACATGCACCAAATTTAATAAAGGGGTGCTCCCATCTCAGACATTTATGGCATATCAATAGTATATACCATAAATGTCTGACAGGTTCAGGGTCCATCTCTGGGATCCACACCTATCCTTAAAATGAAATTCTCCATGCAGAACGAACAGTGGGGTCTATGGAATTTCCAAGTTTAGCTAACCGATGTGCTTGGAACTCCCATTGAAGGTGCTGTGCAAGTTTGACCCCCTCTCAATTCTGCAAGGGGGCTTTTAGGGGCTCATTCTCAAGGTATGTCAGGTTCCAGAGATGTGATACCCAACTATTAGACATTTATGGATTCCCCTATCGATATGCCATACATTTCTGAGATTGGTGCACCTCTTTAAGAGGTGAATGAAATACAAGTCTTAGTGAATCCATTCCCTGCCACTTCCTCTCCTACCCTCACTCTATTGTTTATGCCAAATTGACCAAAGGGAGAGAGGAAAAAAGTTGCAATATTTTAGTGTAAATTTACATCTGTTCATAGCAGTGTAAAACTACTTTGTGTCTGGTGGAGATTTCAAAATGTGCTGAATTGATTAAGAAAGGTGTTCCTTCAAATAAATATGAGCCAAATCTTGTCAGCTAATCAGTCCAATTTAATGAGTGGTTATTAGTGTATGATGCCTTTATTATTTGATGTGGGCCATTGCCTAGACCTTGGTCTACACCATGACTGACAATCATCTATTGTACTAATGATGATGGACCTTACACCAGATGCAGGGGCTATCATTGTGGTACATTTCTGAAAGTCCCATCATTGTGCATGGAGCATCAAAGGATCTGTCAGGAGATACACAGTTAGTCAACATAATGAACACCAGAAAATATTTGGTTTAAGAAAGCTTCTTACCTATTGAGCAGTCGATGCCCATAAAACCTTCATCACAGACACATTCCCCATTAACGCAGCGGCCATTGGGACCACAGTCAACAGCACATTTCTTCTCTTTGCAGCCGACTCCCGTGAAACCTTCACTACAGACACATTTCCCATTAACACAGCGGCCATTGGGGCGACAGTCGACAGCGCATTTTCTGTCTTTGCAGCCAGCTCCCGTGAACCCTTCATTACAGACACATTGTCCATTAACACATTGGCCATTGGGGCGACAGTCGACAGAGCACTTTTTCTCTTTGCAGCCGACTCCCGTGAAACCTTCATTACAGACACATTCCCCATTGACACAGCGGCCATTGGGGCGACAGTCGACAGCGCACTTTTTCTCTTTGCAGTCAACACCTGTGTATCCCTCTGCACATACACAGGTGCCATCAACACATTTCCCGAATTCACCACAGTCAACTGGGCATTTCTTCTTTCTGCATGCTGGGCCAGTGTATCCCTCCAAACACTGACAGACTCCATTGATGCATTGGCCAAACCTGCCGCAGTCATAGGCACACTTCTTTATGGAACAGTCAGGTCCTTCCCAGCCCTCATCACATTGACAGGAGCCTAATGCTGGCACATACTTTCCATTTCCACTACATCTGCCACCAAGGGCTGAAAGAGAAATTAAATGAAACATCAAAATTAATTCATTATAAGGTCAAAAACACACTTTATAATGCAAGACTGTGCTCCTACGATGCCATCCGGTCAGAAAAGGCCACATAATTCAAAGACTTTATAGACTATAGGCTTTACAGAGGTTGACTTTCCGTCACGTGGGTATTTGCCATTTGCTGTAGTAGCCCTGTATCTAAATACTAAGACAGAATGGTTTCTTGGCCCCAGGGACCCAACACTTTAGGCACGTGGTCTGCAGCCTTTTACCAAGTAAATTAAATAGAGGTATTAAACTCCAACTCCAGCACTATTTTATTGTCTACATAGGAAAAAAAAAATCAGACTTTGAGAGTAGACATCTCATGAGATGTTCCTTCATTAACACCGACATAGAAAAGGAAGCAACTTTGGAAATAATGTTTTTTGTATACAACTCCTAATCAGACCTATCTGTCTCAGTGGTTACAGACTACAAACAAACTCTGAGTATAGTCTAATCCTGTAGCCATTTTGTACTCTTCTCCTTATGTTCCTTTTCTCGTAAAGTCTGGTTTCACTCAACATTTTATGACTCCCAACCTCTGGTGGAAGGCTGTAACATATCCCATAGTATGGGCATCCAGGGGCATGTGTTGCCCTGGTATCACTGTTGCATAGGACAAGTGGGACACTGATCGGCTTCCCCGGAGGTAGCTCTGATGATGATCCTTTTTTCTCTGCTCCTGGAAGCTCCAGCGATAACTGTCCATACATGTACAGTGACATCACTGCAGCTTCCTGAGAAATCCACTAACTGGGGTTGTCTTTATTAATAAAGTAAATTGGGTCAGGATGAGGAAATAAAGGGAAAAAACCTGAAACTTACCTCTAGTTCCCCGAGATCTTCTGCTCTTCACTTCTGGGTTCTTGTTTCAACACACAGGATAGACTCAGGCTCCATTCACTCACTACATACAGAGGAGCAGATCCCGGGGAGCTCCCGAGCAACAGCAGCAGATAGTAGCTAAGTATTTTATAGTTTTCCCCACCCTGGCCCTATTTAACTGTTATTTTATTAAACTGGATAACCCCTTTAACTGATACCTCAGCCTGGGTTTTCCAGCTTTACTTAATTAATGGTCTATCTTCATGCTCGGCCATCAATGTTGGAGTGGTCAGGGTCTGACTCCGAGGATAGCAACAGAGACAAAGTCATTAATCAGCTCACCCAATGTTTTCAGCCCTGTACTTGGAGGAGGCACGGAAGAGCGGAACCATGGCTCAGCAGACCAAATGTAGTTAGAAGAATGGAGAGTGGGGCAACAAACACAAGCTAGATGCACGATGACGCATTTGAGATCAGATGATCCTTACTTATAGCATCATGAATCGGAAGTGTATAAATAGTGCATTCCGAGGTCAAGAGTCAAAGTGTGATGCAATCATTAATATTCACAAATATTACAAAAATACATATGTATTTAAAGAGGTTTTGCCACAATATCATTTCATACCTCTTGCATCCAGCTCTTCAGCTCTGCGTGCTCAGAAGGGGGTGTGTGTGATCTGTTTGAATTGCATATCATGTCACCCTGCAGGATGACATCACCAGGCCTTTCCTCTCTTTAGTCAAAGTAAGGTCTGTTTATGCGTAGAACTATAAGTAGCTACATTGTAGCTCAGAGATAAAACTTTTGCCTCCAGGCACAAGGGTCCTCGGTTCAAATCTCTGCAGGAACCAAACCTGTGAATTTTATTTCTCTTTATCAATGCACAGACCTCATTGAAATTTCTTTTTTAATTTATTTGCACTATTTGACTAACTACTAAGGAGTACAGAGGACAGGAGTAGAATGACAGCACCCGGGGTTTGAACACTCAGTAACTGCCTGAGAGGAGAGGTGATGTCTGAGCATGTGCGACAAGGACTGAGAAGCTCACAGCCCTGGTCGTATCCCCTGGAGACGAGCTGTAAATAATGGATCACTAAAGGAGCAGCTAAGACAAAAATGGTGCAAAATTTTTAATAATGATGATTGGTGAAAATGTTTGTTATTTAATTTACAAACTTCCCACATCAATTTTATTTCGTTGCAAATCCCCTTTAAATAAATAAAAAACAGACAAAGCCTACGTTCCTAGAATAAATAATACTATTAATACTGATATGTGGTATCTTCCCTGATATTAAGTCCCAGTGGCAAGATATCACATATGAGTATTAATAGTATTATTTGTTCTAGGAACGTAGGCTTTGTCTGTTTTTATTTATTTAAATACATATGTACTTTTGTAATATTTTTGAATATTAATGATTGCATCACACTTTGAATCTTGACCTCAGAATGTACTACAGGCAGTCCCCGACTTACATCATTCCGACTTACATACGTCCCCTAGTTACAAACGGAGACTTATGGGGCGTTGCTGACATTCAACACTGAGTAACGCCCCATAATAACCAAGAGCCTGCATGCCACAGCTGCACATGAGATACAGAACGTTAGGTGAAATCTTCTAAAAAAGGGCACAGACAGCAAAACAAATGTAAAAACTGGTCCCTGCACTATCCAAAACTAAAAAAAAATTGTTTTAGCTGGAATAACATTCAATAAATATACTTGTTCCGATTTACACAATTTCAACTTAAGAACAAACCTACAGTCCCTATCCCGTTTGTTACTACTGGCGTAGCTACAGAGGTCGCAAAGGTCACAATTGCGACCGGGCCTCTGAGCTAGGGGGGCCCCCGCAAGCCCCCTTCACCACACTGCTCTCTGCTGCACGTATCGCAAGGTTTAGAGTCGGCACGCACCTGTCTTCTTCCCCTCCCTCACTGTGCTGGGAGTCGGGAGACAATGAGGAGGAGAGATGACAGGCATGGCAACTCGCCGAGGTCAATGTTAGTGAGGAGGGGAGGAGCAGGCAGGGCTTCAGCATGAAGGGGAAAACAAGCCTGTCCCGGCTCCTCCCCTCTCATGCATATGCAGAGTAGAGGCTGTAACTGGGTCCCTTTGACCCGTGCAGTCTGAATTGTGGGCGGCGGCGCTTAATCGGGAGGGGCGGGTCTTAACAAGAAGATGGGCAGGAGGGTTGGGTTTGAACTTGGCAGCCCTCCCACTGCCCATCAGTACCTGCAGCAGGAGGGAGGGGAGGGAGAGGAAGTGCTCAGTGGAGCTGATTCTCTCCATCCTGCTGCACGTGTTTTGAAGGTACTACAGTTAATATTGTTAAAAATAAGGCACCATGTGTAACTTATCAGATATGAGGCACTAGGTATTACCTAGTGCCTCATATCTGAGAAGTAAGGGTATGTTCATATGGCATCTTGTATCCGTGTGAGCATAAGCTTTTGTGATGCATGTCTGGGTCCGTCTGAACGGACCGAGAGACGCATCAAACAATGAGCAGTGAGTTTATCACTGCCGGCAATGAGGAACACGCAGCGGCGTTCACATGAGTGATCGCCGCTGCGTGTTTGCATCGCGCCTGTCGTCTCTGTCTGAAATGACATGCAATTCTTTGATCACATCCGAAAGACGGACCCGACAGGCGCGATGCAAACACAAAGCGGCGATCTCTCATGTGAACGCCGCTGCGCGTTCCTCATTGCCGGCAGTGAAAATCTCACTGCTAATTGTTAGATGCGTGTCTGGGTCCGCTCAGACGCACCCAGAGACGCATCAGAAAAGCGGATGTTCACACGGAGGCAAGACGCCATATGAACATACCCTTACAGTGGGTTCACACTTAATTTGTGTACATTTGCATTATCCATCAGGGTTCTGGAACAAAAAGTACCCCAGTGGATGTTGTTAGGCTGTGTCTCCACTGCATTGCTTTATGATCATATTTTCGGCACTTTTGGTTTTTTAAAAGCGCTGAAGATACGATCGTTCCTGCAGCCCCATAGACTAGAATAGAAGAGACGAGCTGCAGTCTCCACAGCTCGTCTTTTCTCTGCTCCTTTTCTGGCACCGGCGTATTATACAACATGTTGTATAATACGGCAGCACTTTTAGTTTTCTTGTCGTCTTACCATACAATACAATCGTATGGGCGACGTAAAAAAAAAACGTGAAGCAACCATGGTTTTTGCACAAAACGTAACAAAAACCTCGGTCCTGCATCAGAAAAAAAAACTGTCCTTTTCAGCCATTATTTTTCCGATGCAGTGTAGACCTAGCCTTACACGGCCACGGTGGCCTTCAAGGGGTGAATGGAGAAAAATAGCCCAGCATGGGCTACGTTTATTCTATGGGACACAATAGCGTAGTCAACTATGCTATTGTGTCCCTTAAAATAAACATATGCCCCCTCGAACAATTCACAACAGTCCACGGTCGGCTACGTTTCTCCATTTACCCCTAATGTGTGTGTGTTGGCGAGGTGGGGGGGAGCAGGCTGACTTCGTGCACCTGGGCCCATGAGTCCTTAGCTACACCCCTGTTTGTAAGCCGGGGACTGCCTGTATTTATACACTTCCGGGACATGATGCAGCATGATAGGAGTAAGTCCAGGAGCCCACCATGCCCAGGGACCCACCAGAGTTTCCTATGTTGCCCTGTGGGCCAGTGCAACCCTGCGGTCACCACAACTAGATAGGGTCATCTTGTACAGGGCTCTATAGTTGTTTTGTGTCTCTATGTATATTTCATGGTTTACTACAAGTCATGTTTAAGAGCAATCACTTTACAGGTTGATGAATTCTGATTCATGTTTCTTGCCATTTTTTGTCACCTGCTCTTCCATTAATGGTCATGACCAGACCTGCTGTCACTTTTTTTGTTCCTGTTTGATATATCCTGATTATAGGTCTTTCATTTTGTACTACTTATTATACACGGTGATGCTACTGATCGTTATTTGTAGCACTTTATTCAAATATGAACCTTATTTATATAGTTTTTGTGAATCTTAATGTACTTGCTTTACTTTCATTTATTTTCTCACAAACTTTGCATCTAAAAATAAGTCCTCATTATGCTCGCCCATTAGGGACATTATTTCTTTGAAACTCACAATCTGCCAGCAGGTCAACTATAGTAACGTGAGATAATCGTGAGAATGAAGGGGAATAAATATAGATAATTCAGAAGTATCGCTAACACCTGTAATTTAAAAAGATCCCAGAATCCTTTGCATCAACATAATATCACTGCAGGAGCCGCAATTAAAATGGTATTAAATTGCATCAATTTAGAGCCTCAAAACCGGAAGGAACATTCAACAGATATCTTTTAGTAAAATATTTTACTTGTCCAATTTAGTAGGTAAATTCAAAGGATCTTGAGCATTTACCTTCCTGCTAGAACGATGCTTGGCATGAGATTATTACACTGGTTTATTTGTAGAACGTAGACGGTTGCAAAAACTGAGATATTTTATGAGAAATAACCTTGAATTTATTTGTTCTGTGAGAGATTTCATGGGATTTTTTTTTTTAATTTACAGTGCAATTTTTTATTTATTGGCTATACAGCGTCTTCTTCTGGTGCAATGCACCATCTCGTGGAGGGCTGTAGGACTGCAGGATGTCTGTCCAGACTTTTCCGCCCTTTAATCCACTGGTGTAATCACTGAAAGCAGCATCTGATATTAATTAGACGGAAAAGTCAACTAACCCCAGGTCAGCACCGAGATAATGATCAGGTCTTGGCTCTTCTACAGCTTTTTCTCTTCTTTTTTTCTTATGTACGCTACGATAATAGAGGGTATTAATAAAGACCTGGGCTACATTCTTATGCTGCCGTCTCCACTACTTAGTCTGACATGTTTGATTGCAGTTCTCAGCCTCTGAAGAATCTTTTAGAGACCAACAGTAGCAGACGAATGGCGAAGGAAACAATGACCCTGTCGCTTCCATTTTTATTAGGGATTTTTTTTGACTGATGTCTAAGGGTTCCAAAAAAAAATGTAAAAACCAAAGCAGAAAAAGAAGTAGCATTTCTATTGTGTAGCTAAAAGTTCATGGAAACCATGAGATGGGGACTCAATACTGCATCTAGGGGACAACTATTTGTATTCTTGGTGGAGATGGTATACTAGCGGAACTATGTGGACTAGAGGAATATCAACCTGGCATTTGTTTGTGTCAACTCAATGCCCGCAGGCCAAATCCAGTCCGCCATGTCATTTTATGTGGCCCAAGAAAGCTTGGGCACAGTAAGCTGGTCCAGATACAGAATGGCCGGCACCTCACCTTCCCTGGAGGACGAGAGAGAGGCGCCAGCGCCAACTTAGGGAGGGGACCATCCTGGATTCGAAGCCACAGCTTCACACCACCCTGTTTAACAACTCACAGGAGCTGGCACTCTTCTGACAATGCTATCCAGGCACCCCAGCCACCCTACAAGGAAGGAAGCTTGATGCTAAAGCAGTGTAAGGGCTGGCTATTATGTAATATTAAAGGACATTGTTGCCTTATAATGACCATGTAGTGCACCGTGACCCTTTTAGGACAACCATAATCCTGATGTGTCCCTCAGTGAAAAGGAGTTGGACACCTCTGCTTTAGACAAACCTATATTTAAGTGCTGGCTCCTGAGATATCAGTAGTGGTGTTATAATCTTATGATAGACTTCCATGTAACCCTAGTAGTCCACAGCTGGTCACGGACATGAGGGGTGACATACAAGAAAGGGTCTGCGCCAGTTTTTAGGCTAAAAGGACCCCAGAAAGGCGGGGACCCTTCTGCAGTCACCCCCCCCTTGTCCGTGCCGCTAGGGAAACCACTAAGGCTCATGGAAAAGTCATCTAAGATTTAACATCTATTAGTGACGCCATTACTGATATCTCAGTGGCCCTTCTCTAGTTTAATTCAGGGCAATACAAAATTGGGCATTATGGGCGCCGCGGCACTTAAAAATGCGCCAAAGAAGGGGGGTTTGGAGGTGGCGGCACCCAACCGTAGTTTCAATTTATGAGGCGGAGGCGGAAAAAACGGGGGCGATTATGCTGGAACGGTGACCAAAGTTAATAGGGGTTTTCCCTGAGTGTTTTGTCGTTTTGGGCTGAAAGGGCCTAATCTATAAAACCCTCAGTAGTTTGGGTTATTTTCGGCGATTTTGCCTAATGTGCATGAAAACTTTGTCGTAATTACAAACATGTCGCCTGAGATCTTTGTTGTCAGATCCCATGTTTATGTGGACATCCTAATATTGCATTGGGATTGGAGATATTACATTTACCAGACCAAATCCATTATTTCCAAAATAGCGCCCATGATGTTTGGCGGGTTTTTATTTCTGTCCAAGATATGTGCCTACAGATATGTTCACACAAGGTAATTTTATGCTTATTTGGGGGTGAAATACAACCCAAAATAAGCTTAAAAAATGTTCTTTGTAGCTCCAATGTTTCCAATGTAAGATATGTGCCGTCATTCACCCAACACATACTTTACAAGGGTATATGCGACGCGTATTTTGTGAGAATCAACACTGTCACTAAACTTAAATGCATTGTCCATTCATGAGTTGTTATGCGAGTGAGATTCCATAGAAACAATGGTGGAGTGTATTTTCAACACGTAAATGCTGCAGTATACGCTCCGCACCTTGCGAAAAATAACTTAAATCCCTTAACCAAGCATATTCTGAAGCTTATTTTGAATCATAAATTTACACTTCAAAATTCCCCTTTGGTGAAATACCTTAACAGCCTGTATTAGGAGGCTGGAAAAAGACAATGCTAGTGGGATAGTCACTTGGCTTCCAGATGTCTATGACCAATTTTCTTCTACACAGTGGTCTCCAACATGAGGCTCTCCAGCTGATGCAAACCTACAATTTTTCGAATGGACCCTCCCCAAAGATTTTTTTAAAAATTTGCGTGGTTGATTTTCACGGGGTTTAAAGAGCTTCACTTTTTAGGAAATGTTGGGAGTTGTAGTTTTGCAACAGCTAGAAAGCGTCAGTTGTCAGAGCATGTTGGGAGTTGTAGATTTGAAATGGCTTAGGTTTCCCGCTGTCAGGTATGTTTGGAGTTGTATTTTTTGTAAAGTGGAGAGCTTTGGTTGTCAGAGGATACTGGCAGTTGTAGTTTTTTAAAAAAAAAAATTTTTTATTGTAAAGTATGTGGGGTTGTAGTTTTCACCTGCAGCAGAGCTACAGCTGTCAAGTTTATGCTGTATGAAAACTGTTTAGGTCTAAAACTCACTCTTTTGCCCATAGTAACCCATGGGCAAAAAAGTGTTTTAGACCTAAACATGTGGCCCATAGTTTTGCAACAGCTGTAGAGTGTCAGCTGTCAGGGAATGCTGGAAGTTGAAGGTTTGCAACAGCTCTAGAGCTTTAGCTGTCAGGAATGCTGGGAGTTGTAGTCTTGCAACACCTGGAGAGCCACAGGTTGGAGATCACTGCTTTAGCACATAACAGTGAGTTGCTTCTTACACAATGTATCTACCAAGCAATGTACACAGATTTTTGGATATTTTCAATAATTTTACAATCATTTCTGGGATTTTTGTCTGTATATTCTCACCTCTCCTCTCACCTGCATTCCAGCACTGCTGCTGCCGCCTCTCATCCTCCATTTGCTCCTGCCGAACAGAATTTCACCACATAAGCCACTGACTGGCTGCAGCGGTCATCTGAACTCAATAGAAGTCACATAAACCCTATAGCCAATCCAAGGCTGAATCGGTCACATTACGTTCGTCCAGGACCGGAAGGAAACAAGACCAGCAGAGACGGCAGAACCGGAAGGCAGGTGAGAGAAGTGAATATAAACTTATTTCATCAGGGCAGCAGTAGCCTAGAAATACTTTATTTAAAAAGACCCCCACAATTTTTAAATTTGACCCGTCCCGTGCCATCCCACAGCTAGGAAGCAAATCTGTCCTTAAAAAGGGACATAACATTGAACAGCAGAATTCAATTATGTGAATTTAACCAACTAAATGTCATAAAAATTAATCTCCCAGGACACTTTATCTGAAGATATATCATCAATGATTAAAGGGAAGGTTTAAAGGTCGTGCGGTTTTTTTATTTAAACTTATAATTGGGATCTCTTGTTTAAAAGACTTTAGTAGGACGTTACCAAATGCCAAATTTTCCCTTGAAAGAAGCATATTCACTGCAAATGTATGACATCCATAACAGAGCTGTCTACCCCGCCAGAATGATATTTTCCATACTTGATTGATTGAGGAAAAAAAATGAGATTTTGGAAAAATTAACTGTCGGATTTTTGCAACATTTTATGATTTTACTTGGTCCAGGGCCCTAATGCGAAATCTTGTATCAGGGTTCCTTCATCTACGATGTGCAGTTACAATAACTGCAGATATGCAGAGAGGACTTTGAGCCCCTTACAGAGGCGTAGCCCTCCTGGGCCCTAGTGCAAAATTGATTAAAGGGCCCCAATACCTTGTTTCCTTTATTTTTAGTGGTATCTTCCCTTTAGGGGAGGGCTGGTAAGGTTTTACCCCTGCAGAGGGTCATAGTGCCCCTGACCCTTAGGCACTAAGCCTATATACCTGCTACCTCTGCATCCTTTATAGCTATAGAAAGGCGCTTCAAAGTGAATTTTTTTTGTTTGGTGTTTGTGCATTATGGAAATTAGGGCATTGTAATGCCCTAAATTATAAAGGTATAGATAGGTGGAAATAAAAGTTTTGATTTTTCATGTCAGTGAATAGAAAATTTTGTAGTGATCTTACTTGGTGGACCACGGTCCCGAATCCCGTGGGGGTGCTGGGTCTTGCGTTGTAGGAAAATAAAGGGTGGGCAGCAAAAATAAATTAAAAAAAATCTAACAAACATCAGTGGGTTGTTAATTTAAAAATTAGTTTTAGATTTGTAATTAAAAAAGTATTTTTAAAAATTTGATAATTATCGAAATTATTTTTTTTTGTACTGGTGTAAACTAGGAAAAATTTTGGAAATTTTTTTTTCCCTAAAAAGCAAATCTAGCTCACTTCGAATCCTCGGCAGACCCCATTTAGATAGGTCTGGCCCGTTGGAGGGGGGTAATGCGCTAGTTTTGCCGAACCCCAAAATTTATATATGGTATATGTGAATGCGCCCTCATGTTAGAAAGTGTTGAGTTTTACGAACAATGCATTAGGCACATTACACATTATTGCCAACTCACTTAGGCGCATTTTACGCCAGAGAAGGGTGAAAAACCAAAACATCCATGTCTCTCTAAATTGGGGAACTGAAACAAGTGGCTCCTGAAGCTTTTATCTGCGGCCCTTAATGCACTGGACCTCCTGAGACATCCTCAGGACCGCAGTTAACAGACTGAAGGAGGAGCCATCCAGTCCTGGCCATTATATGCTGCGGTTAATAGCGACTGCAGTATAAAAGGGATTTGACATTAAGACAGGGCTCTTTGTGTCCTCCATTGGCAACCTGCAGTGCCAATGGTTATCATGACAGCCGGAGGCTTAACAACAGCCTCTCTTAAAAAACACCTAGGTCTGTTGGGGCCGTCCCCCGGGAAAGGCAGGGCTTGACAGGGGGATTTGAAAAGGGGTTTGTCCCTGTGACATATGATAATAATGCTCAAGTGATCACTTAATTCAGTGTAATATTAGGGCAAGTAAAAAATAAAAGTATAAAAGTAAAAAAATAAATAAAATGAAGTAAAACAAAACGGAAAAAAACTATACACTACTTTTCTTGATTATAAATGTCAAAAAAATGCATTAAATTTAAAAAGTTCAGGTATGCATAGTGCTCTGGGCAATGATTGAGAGGAAAGGGCGCTGTTCTTTCACATGGGTCTTTAGCTTTCTCTATCCACCCTTTAAATGGGGGCATTTTACTACATTTGACTTCGAACAAATAAAGGGAGCCCATTTTAGATGAAGGGATCGGGCCTTTAACCCCTAAGTCACAAAAAATAGTGTGTTTGGGGAGAAGGGGGTCAATACTTTACTGGAGAAGGAACATTAAACAGAAAAAATTTTTTTAAATTTTGTAACAATTTAAAATAAGTTGAGATCACCAAAAAACCGGGGTTTAGCAATAGTGAATGACCTACATTACCATCAAGTGAATTACTGCCCGTCCCAGGGCCTCTTTACTCCCCTTCTTTTCCTGAAACCCAAATTCCCAATGCCTGCAGCCTGGCCCCAAAGGGGGTTTATCTATAGTGGGATTTTCTCCCCATTAGCAGGGACTCTGGACCGGAAAACTGGTGCCCCGAAAACCTTTGTTATCATCTGATTCCATGGTTTCCAGCTGTTCACCATCTTCCCCGGGGGCAAATTTAGATATTGGGGGATTTTGGTTTCCTTCTCGCTGCGCAGCTCTTTCTTCCCCAGGGGGGTTTTATTGGGAGCTGCAAAAATCAGGAGGTTTATAGCGACAGCAGAGAAGGAAATCCCACCAGAACTGTCCCAAAATTACGTTTTCCATCCGGGGGTCCTAACCCCCGGAGCACTGCATATTTGAGGGGGAGCCAAAGGGGTTGCATAATATGACTGTAAGGGGATTTTTTCCCATAAAGTATGGAGTTTTTTTTTCTTTCGATTTCACCCCAAAGTTTTTGAATTTAAAGTTTCACGGTGTTGGGTTTAAGTAATAGTCTTTTCGCAATTTTTGGGGGGTTTTTTTTCCAAAAACATGTTTTAAAAAAGTCCCACTCACCTTACCACCCCTGACAAAAAATAGATCACTTAAAGGGGTTTTGCCAAGAAGTAAGTTCCTCACCTAACAGGCTGATACTCCCCTGTTGAAGCTTGAAAAAAGGGGCGTTGTGTTTCTGTGTTTAAAAAAACAAGTACTTCCTCTGTGATGTCATTGCATCATCTACCATGCACGCTCCTAATATTCAGTCTCTGTAGTTGAGTAAACATTGTTTGGCTTATCCACAGGGGATAACTGTATTGTGCAGAAGCTATATGCGTTTTGTTTCTCCCTCTTATCTGCTCAGGAGAGAAGATAAGCTCCGAGCAGGCAACATTCTTTCATTTGATCACGAACTGCTGCAGGAAGGGGGAGTGGGGCTGAGCAGGGAGCCAGGGAGCGTCTGCATGTTTACTCAGATAATTACATTACAACCAGTGGATTCTCTATGCAGCTACACAGGATCTTTTCTCCCCTGTCCCTTCAAAGCTTGTTCATGTTCCCTGCCATCAGGTAAGAAGTGCAAACAACGCAAGCGCGGCCAGATCAGCTCCTGGTCGTGTTTAATGTAAACTGTCAGGAAACTAAGGGCATGTAAGTCAGGCTGTAGCTCTCAGAGGCTTCACTTTTTTAATGACATATATTTAGAAAAGTGATTAAATATCCATTTTGGAGGATCCCATGTCAACATGAGATCGTGGCAAAACCCCTTTAACAGAATAGTTCACATAACAGAAAGTGTTCCTGCAGTGCTACCAAAGGGGAAAGTAAATGGATGTTCCCATCTCATAAAGCTAAGGCATATGCCAAAATATGTCATGACTTAATGGTTGGATATCCCTTTGTCAGCCTACCCTTCAAAGCTTTTTACAGTACGTGAACTTTTACATGCTGCACATGAATATTGCACTCCGCCTCTCTTCCTCTGCCCCTGGTCCAAATTAGATACTCATCTGTCTTCGTTCCACTCTGTCACATACAGATGCTAGACTGACCACTGTCGGATAGGCCTGGTTTCCGGGGAAGGGTGTAGGTGCTTTAGTGATTACATACAATTAACCAGGTGCTAATGAAGCAGAAGGCCGAGGAATGCCTTGCACCAACCGGTGCCTGGTTAACTGTATGAGCATCACCGTGTCCAGGAGATTTGGCAGATATTTTGGGAGTCCAGAAGATACCCCCTTTTTCTAGAATACTCCTGGAAGTTCTTGGGAAGTTGGCAAGTATGAATCACACTCCTGCTGGTTGCCATACTCTTTTTAGACTCCCCTACCATATTTAAAGAACCCAAACAGTAATTGAGCCGTAGTGGCCATACACTGACTGCACATAGTGTGACTGAGCCATAATTCTTGTATAGTCATCATGGATATATACGTACTGATGATTTGGCCATATACATAAACTAATATAGACTAATATTGGTCTGATTAGAAGGCAAAATCTGCATCTATAAACTAATTATTATACTGACTATTGCTGGTCACTTTTTC
>JAODAL010040986.1:0-36348 GCA_025379985.1 Phyllomedusa bahiana
GTGGGGGGACTTGTAAGCAAAGGGGGGGTATGGAACACTTGCATCCTCTCTGCTCTATTAGCACACAGCTTCATTTTCCCCTCTCTACACTCCTAGATCACCCCTCTCCTGTAACAGACCTAGGCAGGCCACACAGGGTGAACTCTGAGAGCAAACCCCCTCCCCCCTGTATAGAAGTACGTAGCTGCCTGTGTGCTGATGGGAGGGGGGGAGAGGGAGCAGAACAGACAGACCAAGAAACACGCCCCTCAGTTCAACTTACCAGGGACACTGACAGGCTGAAAGCTCGTAATGAGACAACTCCTTTAAGGTGGATCTGTAACACTTATATAAAGCACTGTACAACTTTGGCCAGCAGATGGCACTATTACAACAAGTATTGCATACGTGGCTATCTGGCAATATTCTGTCAACCCTGCTAGACAGAACACCCATAGGGGACACAGAAGGTCGGATATGCCCCTTCTGTAAGTTTTCTGCAATATATTGCTTCAAGGCTAGTCTCTCAGGACCTGACAGATTATATATCCTCCCAGGCTCGGACTGGGCCGCCGGGAGACCGGGGAATCCTCCGGTGGGCCCCCCCTGAGCCGCTGGGGGCCCCAGAGGCAGTGCCGTCGCTCCCCGGGGCCCGTCCGCGCATCCGGTCCTAAAAGCCCGGGGACCTGCGTCCCGAGCGCCCAGAGACCGGCCCGGTAGCCGAGGACTAATGTCCTCCACTCCCGGGGCTGCGCGGGGTCAGCGGAGCACAGCGCCACCAGCGCTGCGCTCCGCTGATCTCCCCAGCAGGCTGAACGCACTAGGCCTTCAGCCTGCCGTGCGCGGGCCCTACTGCTGCGTAGGCGGCGCGGGGTGACGTCATCCACCGCCCCGTCTATGCAGTGCAGCAGGAGCCGGCGGCCTCGGAGCGGCAGGAGCTGGAGCGGGAGCCAGGTAAGTGGCGGTTTGTTGTTTTTGTTTTTTTTTTAAACTATCTACAGGGGGTCCCTGGCTACAAGGGGGGCCCAGGCTATAAAGGGGGCCCTTGGTAGAAGGGGGGACCTGATACAAAGGGGGGGGGATCACTGGCTACAAGGGGGGCCCTGGCTATAAAGGGGGTTTCTGGCTACAAGGGGGACCTGACTACAAGGGGGCCCCTGGCTAAAAAGGGGGGGTCCTGGCTACAAGGGGGGACCTGACTACAAGGGGGGTCCCTGGCTACAAGGGGGCCCTGGCTATAAAGGGGGTCCCCTTGTAAAAGGGGGGGGCCCTGGCTATAACGGGGGTCCCTGGCACAGGGGGGCCCTGGCTATAAAGGGGGTCCCTGGCTACAAGAGGGCCCGGGCTATAAAGGGGGTCCCTGGCTACAAGGGGGGGCCCTGGCTATAAAGGGGGTCCCTGGCTACAAGGGGGTCCCTGACTGCAACGGGGGGCCCTGACTGCAAGGGTGTCCCGGGCTACAAGGGGGGACCTGATTAAAAGGGGGGGCCCTGGCTATAAAGGGGGGCCCTGAGACAAGGGGGGTCCCTGGCTAAAAGGGGGGGTCCCTGGCTACAAGGGGGGACCTGACTACAAGGGGGGAATCACTGGCTACAAGGGGGGACCTGACTACAAGGGGGGTCCCTGGCTATAAAGGGGGTCACTGGCTACAAGGGGGGCCCTGACTATAAAGGGGGTCCCTGGCTATAAAGGGGGGCCCTGGCTATAAAGGGGGTCCTGGCTACAAGGGGGCCCTGACTACAAGCGGGCCCCTGGCTATAAAGGGGGCCCCTGGCTATAAAGGGGGTCCCTGGCTACAAGGGGGTCCCTGACTGCAAGGGGGGTCCCTGACTGCAAGGGGGGTCCCTGGCTACAAGGGGGGCCCTGACTACCAGGGGGGTCCCTGACTACCAGGGGGGTCCCTGGCTACAAGAGGGGACCTGACTACAAGGGGGGTCCCTGGCTATAAAGGGGGTCCCTGGCTACAAGGGGGGTCCCTGACTACAAGGGGGGCCCTGGCTACAAGGGGGGCCCTGGCTAAAAAGGGGGTCCTGGCTATACCGGGGGCCCTGACTACAAGGGGGTCCCTGGCTACAAGGGGGTCCCTGGCTATAAAGGGGGGCCCTGGCTACAAGGGGGGGCCCTGACTGCAAGGGGGGGCCCTGACTGCAAGGGGGTCCCTGGCTACAAGGGGGGGTCCTGGTTACAAGGGGGGGCCCTGGCTAAAAAGGGGTGCTCTGACTACAATGGGGGCCCTGACTACAAGGGGGGGGCCCTGACTACAAGGGGGGGGCCCTGACTACAAGGGGGGGCCTGGCTACAAGGGGGGGGCCTGGCTACAAGGGGGGACGTAAACTATAAAGGGGGCCCCTGGCTACAAGGCGGGTCCTGACTACAAGGGGGTCCTGGCTAAAAAGGGGGGGGCCCTCACTACAAAAGGGGCCTCACTACAAGGGTCCCTGGCTACCTACAGGGGTCCCTGGCTACAAAGGGGGCCCCTAAAAATACAAGCGGGTCCCGGCTACCTCAAGGGGGTCCCGGGCTACTAGGGGTCCCTGACTACAAAGGGGGCCCCTGGCTACCTAAAGGGGGCCCCTGGCTACAAAGGGGGCCCCTGACTACAAGGGGGGCCCTGACTACAAGGGGGGCCCTGACTACAAAGGGGGCCCTGACTACAAAGGGGGACCTGACTACAAAGGGGGACCTGACTACTCGGGGGACCCTGGCTACCTACAGGGGGGCCTAACTACCTACAGGGGGGCCCTGGCTACCTAAAGGGACGCTTTGACTACCTACTGGGGGGCCCGGACTACAAAGGGGGCCCTGGCTACCTAAATACGAACGGGGCCCTGACTACCTACACAGTAGCTAAAAGGGGGGCCCTGACTTCCTGCACACTACCTAAAGGGGGCCCCTAACTGCCTGTATACTACTTAAAGGGGACCCCTAACTGCCTGCGAACTACCTAAAAGAGGCCTTTACTGCCTGTATACTACTTCATGGGAAGCCCTAATGCCTGTATACTCCTAAGGGGGTCCCTAACTGCTTGCAGCATATATAAAGGGGACCCAAACTACCTACAGCTTACCTAACTGGGAGAAACCACCTACCTACAGACTGGGGCCTTGCATTTTTGCTTACCTACCTAGGGTCTTGTCTACCTACCTGGTAATATACTTGAGAGGGCAGCAGCCATAGTTGTAGCATTATCTCCAGAGGGTTGTCCTTTCCCCACCCACCAACCCCCTTTGGATACTAGGCCTCTAAGTTATGGGTTGTACCCGCTCTCCCCCCTGGGAAGTTTGTACAGAGGTGGGAATAGTAAAGAGATTTCTGGAAAAATTGGGGATTCTAAGATTTTGTGTATAATTTGCAGGGATGAGCTGTGGCCGGGACAAGTCCTCATGGCGGTTGTGGAACGGATGCAGAGGAAAAGGGAATAAGAAGACTCATGAAAGAAGAAACGACTCATCAGATAGGACATTTCCGGTTGAGTCCTGATTTCAGGGGTTATGTTACTTCTTTTATTGGATCAGTGCTGTATTCACTGTAATGTGATGTGACCTGAGCTGGTATCTGACCTCTGGGTGGTCTCTATATGGTGGTGTTGAGGTTATACCTGAGCTGGTGTCTGACCTCTATGTGGTTCTATATGGCGGTGTTGTAGGTTATAGCTGAGCTGGTGTCTGACCACTCTGCGGTCTCTATATGTCGTTGTTGTAGGTTATACCTGAGCTGGTGTCTGACCACTATGTTGTCTCTATATGGCGGTCTTGTAGGTTATATCTGAGCTGGTGTCTGACTCTTATGTGGTCTCTTTTTGGCAGTGTTGTAGGTTATACCTGAACTGGTGTCTGACCTCTATATGGTCTCTTTTATGGTGGGTTGGGAGGTTATACCTGGTGGTGACTGACCACTATGTGGTCTCTATATGGCGGTGTTGTAGATTATACCTGAGCTGGTGACTGACCACTATGTGGTCTCTATATGGCAGTGTTGTAGGTTATACCTGAGCTGGTGTCGGATCATTCTGTGGTCTCTATATGGCCGGTGGGTTTTAGGTTATTTCCTGAGCTGGTTTCTGACCACTATTTTGGTCTCTATATGGTGGTGTTGTAGGTTATTTTCCTGAGCTGGTTTCTGACCTCTTTTGTGGTCTATATGGTGGGTTGTAGGTTATACCTGAGCTGGTGTCGACCTCTATGTGGTCTCTTATTGGTGGTGTTTTAGGTTTTTACCTGGCTGGTGTCTGACCTTAATGTGGTCTCTATATGGCGGTGTTGTAGGTTATACCTGAGCTGGTGTTGACCTATATGTGGTCTCTATATGGCGGGGTTGTAGGTTATATCGGCACCGGTATTTAAAGCAGCGTACATGTGTCCCTGATTGACCCTGTGATAGGAGTTAGACTTTTACTTTCTTGCTGGTGATTATTTTAGTCGGTGGTGCGGTGCGTGACCACGGGTTTGTGGCTGGTGGGGGGGATATTGTATGTGGGTGGAGGGGGAAATGGGTGGAGCTACTTAGCCCTGTTTCTATGATATGTTAGACTGTGACAGATGTGTGACTCTCTTGCTATTGTACTACACAATACAGTTCTGTTTTGCACACTGTATTATGTGGTAAAATGGGCGCATTTATGTCCGAGAGGCCAGTAATATTTTTCATGTAACAGTATGGTGGGGCCCCCGGGAAAATTAATCCCTGTGGGCCCCAGACCCCCAGTCCGACACTGTATCCTCCCCTCAGGAAACTTCACTCCGGGTAATAGGTCAATGGCACAGTCGTAAGATCTATGAGGGGGTAGTATCTCCGACTGTTTCTGAGAAAATACTTGAGCAAAGTCACGAATTAAAACAGGAATCTGTTCTACCTCTGTATTGCCCAGTATGACAAGGAGACATCTATCAAAACACTGTTGTCCCCACTTCATTAATTCTCCTGAATTCCAGTCAAACACCGGGTTATGTTTCTGAAGCCAGGGCAGCCCCAAAACCACATCAGCGGGCAGACCCTTCATGATAAATAGAATACACTTTTCGGTATGTATGGATCCTACCACCATCTCGACCTCAGGAGTACAATGTTGGATTGTGCCCCTTGTGAGAAGAGTATTGTCGATTGCCACAACCCGCAGGGAATAAGATAGCGGTCTCCAAGGTAGGCCCAGACGTTTGGCGAAGGATGCATTTACAAAATTGGAAGCTGACCCAGAATCCACAAAAGCATTCCCAGAACTAGATAGAGGCAAATATGAGATCTTAACTGGGAGCAGCAACTTTTTAGATACAATAGGAAATACCTGTTCGCCTATGTGTCCTTCCTCCAAATCACCTAGGCGCTGGAGTTTTTCCGGCCTGGTCTTCCGTTTGGAGCACTCCCGAATGCCGTGTCCATCATCGCCACAGTAGAAACACAACCTCTGGGTGCGACGAGTAGTTCTACGGTCACTAGCAGAAGTCGCGGAAGAAGCCCCCACTTGCATGGGCTCCTCTGGGTTTAAATCGGAAACAACGGGTGTAGAAGGGACCATGGTGTGGACCACCAGAGGGGAAGCCTTTTTTTCCGATGTCTCTCCCTAAAATGTCTGTCCCGACGAACGACTAGTGCCATAGCCTCATCTAAAGTACCAGGGGTAGGGTAAGCCACCAATAAATCCTTCACGTAGTCAGCTAACCCTAATCTAAACTGGCATCTAAGAGCTGGGTCGTTCCACCCAGACGGAACACAGTCTTTTGACCCTGCCTCAATGTGGTCAGCTGAGCCTCGGCTACAGCTTCCCTATCAGGGTCATCAAAAAGTATGCATAAAGAGACAAATAACCTGTCCACGGAAGACAGTTCTGGCGAATCAGGTGGTAAAGAAAATACCCACTCCTGAGGGGGACCCTGAAGTAGGGACATAACTATTCCCACTTTCTGCTCCTCATTGCCTGAGGTACGTGGGCGGAGCCTAAAATACAGGCGAAATCCTTCCCTAAATGTCATAAAAGCCTTCCTGTTGCCTGAGAACCTGTCAGGCAACTGAAGAGGGGGTTCTCCAGGAGGGGAAGGTAGTGCAGGGACATTTGGACTTGGGGAAGTCTCCTGCTGTTGTACCCGCAGCGCCAGATCTTGAACTAGCTGGTTAAGCCCCTGCATCTGCTCTACCAGAGCTGTCATGGGGTTCATAGTTCCTGGAGAGCAGTGACGGTTTTGACATGTGATAATGTCAGGTCAAGGAAGGTACAGTGGGCCCTGACTTGAACTCAGCCCACTGTCCCTGCCTACTTGACGGGCTGCCTTAGGCGGCAGATGCCAACTGGGCGACAGTCCCTGTGCTGCTAGAGTGCTGGGGTCGTCAGGAGGAAGAATAGTCAGAAAGTCCGGGTCAATACCAAATCAGAAACGTAGCCACAAATCAGAACCAGAGGGAAGAACGCAAACACGCCGGGGTCAAAAGCCAAACGGGAGCGAGGTACAAAATCAGATGACAAGCCGAGGTAATTAAACAAGCCGGGGTCTGGTACACAAATAAACAGCACAATACAAAATAACAGGAAACTAGGCAGCCAGGAAATATCACAGGCGCTGCACTCAGCCTTCAGGGAGTTTAAATGGGATTCCCGGATACCACCCCTGCAGCTGATTGGAGCGGCCTCCGGGTCCTCTCATAGGCTGGTGCGACACTCCCCCTGTCCAGAGTGGCTGGGCCTCTGTCACTCACACAGCACCAAGCAGAATGACTATCAGGATGGGGTCGCTGATCAGCTGCTGCAGAACGTTGTTCCCTGCAAGCTGAGGGCTGCCTAGCCCTGACACGTAGTGAAAGTTAAAAGGAACTTGTTAGGTGGTTTATACTGTACTATCTAAGAGCAGGATGTAATAGAGGGAGACAAGCTGAGCTCTGTGATATATAGGTGCCTAGGAAGAAATACGGCCCTGCCTGTTGAAACACTTACGTGATATCTACAGGATCTGAGTAAGCTTAGGGTATATTTATAGTCTAGGGACACCACCTTCTAGATGCACCACCGTTATAAATATGAAATATATTACACGACTCTTGGATAGAATGAAGCTACAATAAATTTGTAACGAGCTGGGGCAGTGAATCAACTGGGCCGCCGCAAGCGGTGGTACAGACCGCACCAAGGAGCGGAATCTAAGTGGGTCCCGGTTGTCACCAGAGCCCGCCACAAGGCGAGTTGGACTTGCTGCGGCGGGATTCCACCAGGTCGCTACCCCTGATGAGGCTTGCTTGCAGAGGCGGCCGCGGTGCAACGCAGTACAGGAATGGTAGACGAAGTCCGAGTCGGGGTCAGGCCAGAAGGTCGGGGCAGGCAGCGAAGGTTCGGAGTCGAAGGATGTAAGCAAGCGGGTCTGGTACACAGGAACGACTAACCGGAGCAAGACAAGGCTTCCTCTCATAGGTCAAGGGCGCTATGGATTCGGCACGGTAATAATGGAGGTGGAGCCCTTATATAGGGTCAGCGGCCGGCCCTTTCAATCTGAGAAAGACAGACAGATGTGGGGAAGCAGGAGCATGGCGAGGTAAGTGAGTGCGCACGAGGAAGAAAGTGCGCCCGCGGCCTGACGTGCGGACCGTGTTACCGCTCGCCCCGGACTCAGAAGGGGACACGGGTGGTAGAGCGGCCCGCAGCCCGGACTGGGGGCTGCGGCGCTGCTTGTGACAAAATTACAATTAGAGAAACGCTGTAGAGGTGACTTACTTCACCCTAGGCATAGCATATTGAGTTATCCTTCCTAAATTACTTATTAACCTCATGGTCAAACTGTCTTGACATTCACATTCAAATTAATTATTAGGGTGCTTTCACACAGCACAGTTTTGGTGCAGTTTTAACTGCGCTTCAATTAAACCGCCTTTATTACCGGCCAGCATCTTTCAGTTGTCTAAATTGTTCAGAAAGGTGTTTCAAGTAAGTAATCAATTACTGTGTTTGAAGTCTTGTGGATTACAAACACACTAATTGGTCAGTCACTTTCCAAACAGTTTAGATAAGTGAAAAAAGCTTGCTGGTAATAAAGGTAGTTTAATTGGAGAGTAGTTAAAACTGCACCAAAACTGTGCTGTGTGAAAGCACCTTTATTGCTTCACCAACAGTGCTTCAGGCGTAGTATAGTCCAAATGTAGAGATCGATCTGTAATGCCAGATAATGCCATGTCTTCAAAATATAGTGTATTTATTTTTATATTCTTGCTGCTATAAACGCTAACCAATCCTTTAGAACTGGTTGCACGGTGAATCTATTTGCAGTTTTATTATTGTATCTCTACAAAATTAAAAGATATACAGAGGTACTATGGAAGCACACCCTTTATTTATCACTTTTCTAACCATTACCATTACTCACAGGTAGGAAATCCCCATGTATACAATATAGATACAAAGGTAACTTATCCCGGGGAAAAAAACAGGAAAGTATCCTTGGGAACTGCAAATAGTTTAAAACCATAGAAAATTTGTAGCATATCTTATTTGCCTTTGTTGTTTCCTGCTGTCTTATCTTATCACCTTGCCTGGGAGAGAACCAGCTGGTCCTTCATTTACAAGGTTTTTTTATATCAATATTGAACATGTAGAACAAAACTGAGACAGTTTGTGTGAGAAGAAATCAGGTGATGCCATTTAGAGGCTAACTGAGTATATTTGATGCTAAGCTTTCAAGAGTATTAGCTCTTTTCTATATTGACTGTGGTATCAAAGAAGTTAAATGTCTAGGATTAAGGTTACCACTGATTCTGGCGATTGTAAGAAAGGCTCACCTGAGAAATAATGCAGAACCTTGCAGCTAGAGAACAAACTAAATTTTGTTCACATTGTTGTGCAATGCACTTGGTGATTACAGTATGCACTTAGTGGCATAGTACTTTTAGTTGCAGAACAAACTAATGGATTACGGGGGTTCCGCAACCCACAGTCGGGTGCGGGCGCCCCGGGTACCCCCTGTTGTCCTGGGGGTCTTCTCGAGTGACGCTGCAACCCTCATGTCGGATTGTCGGCGACTCGCAGCCTGGATCGCAGCCTGCCCTATTCATCTCTCCTCACTCCCGGCGGCTAGTGCGGGGCCGGCGTTCATTTAAAAATTAAAGGGCCGTCCCTATGTCCCTCGTCAAAAAAACCTTGCATTGCCTGATTTTCCTTCCTGCCCCCGGACTACAAAACCTCCCTTGTGTTGTACTACATATACTCAGGGTAGCAGCCTGAGGGTCGCCTAACATAACAAAACCATCATGCCATGCAGCGGGCTCTGGTTAAAACCAGCGCCCCATAGATTCAGCTTCTTTCTGCGGCTTACACCATCGCCTGTGGTGGTCCAGTGTGATCAAGCTTGATCCCCATTCAGCCTCGCCAGGGTCCCCCCCCCCCAAATTTAAAAATATACACCCCCCCCCGGGGGGGGGGGGACCGCCTGATACAGCGCTTAAAAAAACCAAACGGGCCCCCAGCACCCACATGTGGCGACGAAGTTTCATGGGGACCCAAAAGTCTTCAGGGGGGGGTTTATCACCTGAGGAAAACCATTTTTTCCCCCTAAAGCCAATGAAGTGGGATGGCCACTTCCCCCTTTAGCCATGACAATCCCGTTACAGCTAATCTTCAGGAGATTGTGCTGAGAGGCCTTTCTTGAGCATGGCTTTTAGGGCTGATTCATTCCAAGACAATTCCGAGGCTCTGGCCTCGGGAAATTTCCCGAATGAAAACAGCCCTAAAAAACCTTGTTCAAAAAAAGGGCCCCTGCAGAATGAAGTACATGCTAGTCACATGGGACCTTCTGCCTATCGGTGTGGAACTGTACAGCGTACTTTCCGACAGAGGAGTCCCCTTGGCGCAAGTTCAGGAGTTCAGTTTCGGCAGAAGACGCATGTACAGGTTCCTCCAAGTCGCTGTGGAAAATTTGGTAAGAAACCCGAAGATTACTGAACGGGGGTCATCATGGTCCCAAGGGGAAATGGCCCCCTGCGAACCAGTGGGCGTTCTAGGGGAACTGGTTTGCCATCATGGTGATGAACCCCCTGCAGACTTTTGGGTCCCCATGAAATTTCATCGCCACATGTGAAGGCTGCTGCTGCTGTGGCTGTTAGAAGCTGCTGTATCATGGCGGTCATTTGGTTGAGTTGTTGTGCCTGCTGATTGATCTGTTGTAATTGCTGCAAACAACCATGGTGACATCAGAGATCCTCGGCAGAGGCCGAGGTGGTGGGATCCATGGCTTGATCACACTGGACCAATACAGGTGATGTGTAAGCCGCACAAGGGAGCTGAACTAGCCACACAGGACCTTCTGTCTTCCCTGGCCACTCGTTTTGACATGCGCTTTACCGAGTGACAGGAGGAGCTCCATCAAGACCGCAAACCAGTTCGGTCATGCTGTCTATCCCATCTTGTTCCAGTGTTCCAAAGGCATCCACTGCCTCCTACCGAAAAGCCCATGCAAGTGATCAGAGCTCATCTGACCCAGCAAGAATGTTCCCGACAACGTGCGCCTCTGCTGTGCCAGTCCTGAGCATTATCGCAACATCCAGCAAACACCCACACCTAGATCACATGGGAGAGGCATGCCTAGGTGTGAATCATCCCTTTCCATGTCTGACCATGCCAGTGCAAATCTTGACTAGTTCTAGAATTTAGTTTCAAGTTGCTGCTTTTCTGGACTCTGGATCAGCTGGGAATTTCATTTATGCTTCCCTGTGACTAAGTATCGCTACCTGATGGTCCACCTAAACAAACCTTTAGTCCAGGGGTTTAGCTAGAGATGCCCACCTCCCTGACCATGAAAATTTACCAGGACTTACAGTTAGATAATATAAGGGGTAAATTCCTCACCATACATATCACTATCCTACTGCTACCAAACAAATCCACTATACCAAAACCAATATTACCAATAACACTACTACATATGGACCTGATTATACCGCTAGAACATGACCACAAATTACCACCAAATAGTGACTGAATAATACCCCTACACTATTACTGATCAGTAACAAAGACCAATAGTACCGCCATATAGTGACCATATAGTGGTATATACCAGTGTTCACAGGCTCTGCAGACTGTATATAACCACCATACAGTGACCATATAGTGATAGCTACAGTGTTCACAGACTATGTGATTAAAGTGCAGTTACATCTTCTGACTCACAGGTGATGTTTCTGACGAGTCGTTGACTTTCCCTGTTGTTCTGCATCCGGTCCAGACCGCCATCATGACATCTCCCAGCCACTTGTCACTGGAGATTTAGACACAAATATCTTAGAATCCTCACTTTTCCAGCACCTGCCCCCTGGCTATATGGGGTCCATTTAGGCAGGCAGGTTTTAGATAGGCAATAGGGGGGCCCCAGATAGGCCAGGTTTAGGTAGGCAATAGAGTCCCCATATAGACAAGCAGGGTTTAGGTAGCTATTGGGAGCCATACAGGTAGACAGGGCTTAGGTGGGCTATAGGGGCCATATAGGTAGTTTGGCAGGGTACTCCATTCTTCATCAGCAATTCTTCTGGGACTTCCGTGGCTGCAGTGCCATGCCCCTATGCTTAACTAGTAGACGGGGAAAGTCATGCTTTAGGGACAAGACTGCCGGTCTTGCAGTTTAGTGGCACCTCGTTCGCTGCATCTCACTTCTCCACTGATGCCTTCCAAGCCTCTGCTGGGTCTGCCTGCACCGTATCAGAACTTTGCGGATGTCTTCTCTGAGACCCTTCCACCTCATTGTCCATATGTTTGGCCTGTAGATCTGTTGCCCAGTACTAGTCCTCCACGGGGCATGATCTACCAATTATCTGTGCCAGAGACCCAGGCCATGTCAGCCTACATTCAAGAAAACCTCCAGAAGGGTTTTATCCACAAGTCTTCTTCTCCTGCTGGTGTCAGCAATTCTTTGTTGAGAAAAAAGACGGTTTCCTACATCCTTGTATGTACTATCGTGGTTTCAACAAAGTAACCAAGCTCTTTGACCATCGCCATGGTACCAGAATTTTGTCTACACTGGCCTGGGGGCTCATAATCTTGTTCGGATCCATGAGGGTGACGAGATACCATTTTGAGTACCTAGTAATGCCTTTCGGTCTGTGCAATGCCCCAGGGGTGTTCCAGGAATTCGTTAATGATATTTTCATAGACCTCCTATATTCTTGTGTTGTCATCTACCTAAAAGACATCCTGGTCTTCTTGCTTGACCCAGAGTCCAAGTGGTTAATGTGTGGCAGGTACTGAGGCGTCTACGAAATAATTGTCTCTATGCCAAGCTGGAGAAATGCCTCCTTCATCAGACCAGTCTTCCCTTCTTCTGGTACATCATCTCAGACAAGGGACTACGCTAAGTATGTCTGCAGTCTTGCAGTGGCCGCGGCCCATCGTCCTCCGGCCATACAAGGTTTCCTGGGTTTTGCCAATTACTACTCCCAATTCTGTACGGTGGCAGCAATTGGGGTGCTCACCAAGAAGAGTAGCGACCAGAAACAGTGGCCAACAGTGGCTGAAGAAGCCTTCTCCAGCTTAAAGTCGGCATTTGCTCCTGTCCGAACCTGATACTGAGAAACCCTTCTTAGAAGTTGATACCTCTTACATGGGAGCTGGAATAGTCCTCACACAGGTCCTAAAGCAAAACCCTTATGTGGAATCTTGTACCACTTGTGTCTACAACAAGACTCCTCAACTCAAGCCGGCAAGTCTGATGCAAAACTTGCCTGTCCCAAAAAACTCTTGGACACATTGCGATGGACTTCATCACCGACCTTCCAACCTCCGTCTGTGATGCGGTCTTTTGGGTAGTCACTGACTGCTTTTCGAAGATGTTGCATTGCATACCTTTGTCGAGGTTGCCCTCTGCCCAATGCCTCGACTGTCCTCTTTTTCCAGCACATCTTCCGGTTGAACGAATGTCCCCAGCATATTGTCTCAAATTGAGTGGTCCAATTTGTGGCAAGATTTTGGTGTGCCCTTTGCTCTCAGCTACAGATTAAACTGGACTTCTCTGCCATCATCAGATAAATGGCATTTCATAGTTGACTGGATGGGTGTCAGGCTGGAAGAAAGGTCCTGGAAGCCAGAGGACAACATCTTGGACCATAGACTTTTGGAAAGCTTTCTCTGGGCTAGAAAGAGCGGGACGCCAAAGAGGGGGGTGCTGCCATGACCCACAGGTTTCGACGCGGGCGCACCCATACTCCCATTGTCACTACTTTGGCTTTTGCGATTGCCACCGTGACCCTCACTAGCAGTCCGGATCAAGGCCTGCTCTACTCTCATAGCTTCAGCCTCGTAGAGCGCATAAACAGCAGTTCAGTAGAATTTAAATGCCCAAAACACCAGTGATTTATCACCGGACGATGGCCCAATTTAAAACCTTCCTCCTGTCCTTGTTGGAACCATAGTATTCCAGAGCCCATGTTCAAAGCGTTTCCTAGGTGTTCCAGTTCTCTCCATGTACCAGTCCTATTCTTTCTACATCCCCCAGCCACAAATCTTGCCGGCTGCCCTTAACTTCCTGCCTGTCCCCAACTACGAGCCTGCCTTACGTTGTTGTACCGTGTACACCTCAAACAACAATGCAGGTAAGTTGCGCCAGGGTAGCGATATGGGGGTCGTCTGCCACAACAATTCCATCCCCCTTTGCGGGGGAGCTCTGGTAAAAACCAGCAGCCCCTTAGACTCCGTTCTCTGGTGTGGCTTATACCATCTAAAAGAAATATATAAAAGCCAGATTAATATTTGCAAAGTCGCACAGAACTCAAGACCTACATTTTTGGAGATGTGTCCTGTGGTCTGACGAAACTAAAATGTAACTGTTTGGCCATAATGACCATCGTTACATTTTGAGGAAAAAGGGAGAAGCTTAGAAGCCTAAGAATACCATCCCAACTGTGAAACATGGGGGGTGGCAGCATTATGTTTTGGGGTTCTTTTGTTGTAGGAGGGACTGGTGCACTTCACAAAATAGATGACATCATGAAGGAAGAAGATTATGTGGCAATACTGAAGCAACATCTCAAGACATCAACCAGGAAGCTAAAGCTTGGGCGAAAATGGGTTTTCCAGATCGACAATGACCCATAGCATACTGCCAAACTGTTTACAATGTGGCTTAAGGATACAAAAAGTCAATGTTTTGGAGTGGCCTGATCTCAATCATATTGAACATGTCTGGTCAATTCTGAAAAGGCAGGTGCAAGCAAAGCAGCCTACAAGCATGGCTCAGTTACACCAGTTTTGTTCGGAGGAATGGGTTATAATTCCTACCAACCATTTTAAAAAGCTTTTGAAAGGATATCCAAAACATTTGAACCAAGGCATACAGTTTAAGGCCAATGCTAACAAATACTAAAGAAATGTATGTAAACTTTTGACTTTGCAGAAAGTAATAAAAATGCCTAAAAAATTCTCTCTCTCATTACTCTGGCATTTGGCAAATATACATAATTTCCTAAGTGACCTAAAATGGGTAAGGTTTATTCTCTTTTCATATCATATAGTGAGAAAAACAATCCTTTTTATATTGTGCATTTAAACTTCTGGTTTCAACTGTATATATCACACTACCATTCAAAAGTTTGGGTTCACCCAGACAATTTTGTGTTTTCCCTGAAGACTCATACTTTAATTTATCAAATGAGTTGCAAAATAAATAGAAATATAGTCCAGACATTGACAAGGTTAGAAATAATGATTTTTATTTGAAATAATAATTTTCTACTTCAAACTTTGCTTTCAGCAAAGAATGCTCCCTTTGCAGCAATTACAGCATTGCAGACCTTGGCATTCTAGCTGTTAATTTGCTGAGGTAATCTGGAGAAATTTCACCCCATGCTTCCAGAAGCCTCTCCCACAAGTTGGATTGGCTTGATGGGCACTTTTTGCGTACCATACGGTCAAGCTGCTCCCACAACAGCTCAATGGGGTTGAGATCTGGTGACTGCGCTGGCCACTCCATTACAGATAGAATACCAGCTGCCTGCTTCTTCCCTAAATAGTTCTTGCATAATTTGGAGGTGTGCTTTGGGTCATTGTCTTGTTGCAGGATGAAATTGGCTCCAATCAAGCGCTGTCCACAGGGTATGGCATGGCATTGCAAAATGGAGTGATAGCCTTCCTTATTCAAAATCCCTTTTACCTTGTACAAAACTCCCACTTTACCGGCACCAAAGCAACCCCACACCATCAGATTACCTCCACCATGCTTGACAGATGGCGTCAGGCACTCTTCCAGCATCTTTTCAGTTGTTCTGCATCTCACAAATGTTCTTCTGTGTGATCCAAACACCTCAAACTTCGATTCGTCTGTCCATAACACTTTTTTCCAATCTTCCTCTGTCCAATGTCTGTGTTCTTTAGCCCATATTAATCTTTTCCTTTTATTAGCCAGTCTCAGATATGGCTTTTTCTTTGCCACTCTGCCCTGAAGGCCAGCATCCCGGAGTCGCCTCTTCACTGTAGATGTTGACACTGGCGTTTTTCAGATACTATTTAATGAAACTGCCAGTTGTGGACCTGTGAGGTCTCAAACTTTAGACTCTAATGTACTCGTCTTGTTGCTCAGTTGTGCAGCGGGGCCTCCCACTTCTCTTTCTACTGTGGTTAGAGCCTGTTTGTGTTCTCCTCTGAAGGGAGTAGTACACACTGTTGTAGGAGATCTTCAGTTTCTCGGCTATTTCTTGCATGGTATAGCCTTCATCTCTCAGAACAAGAATAGACTGTCGCGATTCACATGAACGTTCTCTTTTTCTGGCCATTTTGAGAGTTTAACCAACAAATGTAATGCTCCAGATTCTCAACTAGCTCAAAGGAAGGTCAGTTTTATAGCTTCTCTAATCAGCAAAACTGTTTTCAGCTGTGCTAACATACTTTTACAAGGGTTTTCAAAATATCCAATAGCCTTCTTACACAGCTAGCAAACACAATGTACCATTAGAACACTGGAGTGATGGTTGTTGGAAATGGGCCTCTACACACCTATGTAGATATTGCATTAAGAACCAGACGTTTGCAGCTAGAATAGTCAATTACCACAATAGCAATGTATAGAGTGTATTTCTGAATCATTTAATGTTAGCTTCATTGAAAAAAATGTGCTTTTCTTTCAAAAAATAAGGAAATTTCTAAGTGACCCCAAACTTTTATACAGTAGTGTATACAGTATATATACACTTAGTTAAACTTTGTGGAGCTTCATTTATACTGTTTTTTTTTACCACTGCTGCATGTCAAAGACTCAGGCTGAGTCTGTAGTTACCACTCTGTGATCTAGAGTGGTACAACAGGACGTTAAAGCTGCAGCCACTGATTGACTGCAGCAGTCACCATCATTCGGAGCTGTTCACTTCCGAATGCTGATGTAAGGGAAGCGATGACATTTTGTAGTAGAGGATATATATAGAGGATATCTATCCTCTACTGCTCCATCCTAGTGCTGGATCTCTCCGGTCTTTTGTTTACCTTCCCTTCGCTTTCGAACAAAATGTCATCGCTTCCCTTACATCAGCATTCGGACGTGAACAGCTCCGAATGATGGTGACTGCTGCAGTCAATCAGTGGCTGCAGCTGTTTTACCACCCCAGATCACAGAGTGGTAACCACAGACTCAGCCTGAGTCTTTGACATGCAGCAGTGGTAAAAAACAGTATAAATGAAGCTCCACAAAGTTTAACTTAATCTTCACACTGTAATTTTCCAGCAGTCCAGTGAAATTGTTAATCATACCAGTTTTCTAGGGTTGCCATATTTTCCATCAAAAAGGTCAAGAGGATCAAAACAAAAGGGGGTGAATTTTAGGGGGCGTATCTATCGTGGGTGAAATAAGTATAGAACACTTCACCAATTTTCAAAGTAATTTTTTTTTCTGTTTCTTTTTTTATATGATTGGTTTTAGTTTGTTATATTTTTTAAAAAAATCTTTTTTTTATCTTTTTAATTGTTAATTTATTGTCCACCTAGATACATTTTCTAAAAAATAAATTTATAAAGTTGCTATTGAAATGATATTCTCAACAGGTGTTAGCAGCAGACCATCCAATCCACACAGACAAGAAATCAAATTACAGATGTCCATAAATTATGTGCAATAATGACAAAAATACAGGGAAAAGGTATTGAACATGCTTACGGAAATGTACTTAATACATTGTACAAAAACCTCTGTTGGTGATAACACCTTCAAGATGCCTCATGTATGGAGAAACTAGTCGCATGCATTGGGATTTTGGCCCATTTTTTACTCAAACACTCTTCAGATCCTGAACTTTTAACTCTGAGCTTTAGCTCCTTCCATAGATTTTCTATTGGATTCAGGTCAGGTGATTGGCTGGGCTAGCAGCTTTATTTTATTTCTCTTTAACCAATTAGGAGTTTCCTTGGCTGTGTGTTTGGGATCATTGTCTTGGTAAAATGCCCACCCTCATTTCATCTTCATCATCCTGGTAGATACCAGCAGATTTTTATCAAGAATGTCTTGGTATGTTTGTCCATTCATCCTTCCTTCAATTATACAAAGTTTTCCAGTGCCATATGCTGAAAAACAGCCTCAAATCATGATGCTTCTGCCACCAAACTTCACTTTAGGTATGGTGTTCTGGAAGTGATATGCACTGCCTTTTGGCCTTCACACATAGTATTTATTGTGCCACCCAAAGAGTTAACTTCTGGTCTCATCTGACCAGGCTATATTCGCCCAGTAGTTCACAGGCTTGTCTAAATGTTGTTGTGCAAACTTTAAACATGCTTGAACATGGTTTTTGTTCAGCAATGGAGTCTTGCATGTGGATCGTGCATACAGACAATGGAGGTTGAGTGCATTACTTATTGTTTTCTTTGAAACAATTGTCCCTGCTGATTCCAGGTCTTCTGTAGCTCCCACAGGTGGTCTTGGACAACTCTTTTGATAATTCTCTTCACTCCTATCACTGGTTTTACCCATCATGAAATGTTTCTTGTGTGGCACACTGGTAATGAGATACCTTTTGATAGGTCATCATTTGAACCATCTGATATTATTTTCCATTAAGTGGCAGGATTGCTTTCTAATTAGTGATAGTTTTCAGTTGTTGTCATGATTTTCCCTCTTTTTTAGCAACTCTCTGTCTTCAGGTATTCAGTACTTTTTCCCTCTTTCATTTCTCATTATAACACATAAATTTATATACATCTATGGTTTGATTTATTTGCCTGTGTAGATCAGATGGGTTGCTGCTGACATCTGGTGAATTTCATGTCAATAGTACCTTTAGAAATCTATTTACTTAGAAAATAGGGTGAAATAAGTATTGAACATGTCACCAATCTATCTATGTATCACATGAGAGAGTTGACAATTATGGGCAAAATTAAGGTGCCGAAGTTTACCAGTTTTAGTACGACATGATTTAAACATTTTTTTTTTAACATACCATGTGTAAATCCCCCTTTAAAGGGGTTGTATCATTTCATTAAATGGTCTTCTGAATAAGGGGACAGTGAAAAAAAGCAACTTTGTAATTGGATGTCATTAGCAAAGCTGTCTTGTTTTCACAGGTTCGCTTATCTTCTGTTTCTGTAAACACTGTTCCCCAGTGCTGGTCGGATACCTCCTCCTTTAATTTCATTGGCTGCCGGCTCTACTAATTTACATTCTGTCTGGCCCCCGGTCGTATTCATGGGAGCGAGCATTCCTGCCTCTCTCACTCAAAGTAAGGGACCGGCACAATTTCACTTTGCACAGCCAGGAGAAACACAGAGACACTGCACCTGCTTCTACAATCAGAAAACAGCACAATTGTGCGACAGTGCCTAATGCAAACATAGAAGGAGCATTAGGCTGCCTCTCTCACTCAAAGTAAGGGACCGACAGCAATTTCACTCTTTACAGCCAGAAGAAACACAATAAAACTGCAGGGCTTCTACAATCAGAAAACAGCAGAATTGTGTCTCGATGTCTAAATGCTCCTACGTATAAACATAGCAGGGAAATCTGTGCTGCTCATGAGTTCATAGAAGACTGGATTCAATTGTGACAAATCTCCAGCTGTGAGGGGAGAGAGTTCATAGAAGATTGTCTAGACTGCAAGCCTGTGGTATGTAAACATACTTACAAAATAAGACTGCATTGGGAGAATGACACAGTGACATGTGGACTCGAGGGTGGGAGAAGCCTCGGGAGTGAGCATGAACAGTAAAGGGGGGATGATGTCATCAGTTAAGAAACACCCAGCTGGGAGGGGAAGAAACGCCCCTGAATTTGTAGAGCTGAGCAGCTGAGAGCACAATGAAACACACGAACAGAAGAAGTGATACATCCCCTTTAACTACTTTAACTAATTTTGTTTTCATCCCAACTATTTATTTCATGAAAGAGAGACAGCCAAGAAATGGTTCATATTAGGGTATGTTCACATGGTGTTTTTGGATCTGATTTTGGATCCGTGTTGGATCCGAAAATTGGATCCAAAAACGCTGCAGCAATCGCATGTGAAACATATCCAACACGTACCCAATCATGCAGCTATGTGTTTAGATGTGTGTTGGGTGCAACAGGATCTCAACCTCTCATTTTAAATAGGGCTCCTGCTGCGTCTTTCGGACCAAGAAGTGACATGTCAATTCCTAGAAAAGATCTGAAAGACGCAATGAGACACACATCGACGATCACTCGTGTGAACGCTGATGCGTGTCTCATATTAAAAGCCATGTAAAATTATATTGCTATTTGTTAGCTGCGTGTTTGGGTCTGTTTGGGGACTGACAGATGGATCCAAACACACAGGTCAAAAGCGTATGTTACACAGATGAAAACGCACCGTGTGAACATACCCTAATAGTAACAGCTCACTGACGTCAATACACATATTAGTGACAGCCCATATAACAGGCCACAGATATAAGTAACCCTACACCAGCTCTTTATAGTAGTAATGTCACTAATCAGTCACGTGATGTGGTGTAGGCCAAAGGTACAAATGTCTATTCATTGCAAGGACAATTTTTCCAATCAATCTCTGCTTGTAGAATACCCACTTTTATTATTGCCTTTAAACCCATCTACTTTAATAGGCTCCCAATTTAATTTCTGGTTGGGCCTGTGGTTTACCAGCTAGGTGGCAACCAGGCCCAGACTAACAATCTGCCATACCTGGCCAATTCCTGGTGTGTTAGTGGATTTGAAAGGAGGGGAGAAGCCATGTTCAGTCATTACACATGAATTGGCTTTCTTTCCCCCTTCAGTGTCAGTCCTCGAAAGTGGAATGTTTCTTTCAGGACAGTGCCTTGCTCTATGATGCTAGAGGAATGGTGCTCAACAGAAACACTTGTAGGGACTGAGTGGAAGCATGTTGGACTCAGGTTGGAAAAGAAGAAAGGAAAACAGGATTCAACGAAACAGAAGAAATGTGGACTGAGGGCAAAATGACCTATAGAAATGTAAGGTGAGTGCGAGTGGCCACGCCTTCCCTCTCAGTTTCCACACCACCACTTATGGTGGCTCCATAGGTGAGATATACAGTGAAGGAAATAATTATTGCTGATTGTGTAAGTTTGCCCACTGACAAAGATATGAACAGTCTATAATTTTAAGGGTAGTTTAATTTTAACATTGAGAGATAGAATATCAAAAATAAAATCCAGAAAATCACATTGTATAAATTATATACATTTATTTGAATTTTGCAGTGAGAAATAAGTATTTGATGCCTCTGGAAAACAAGACTTAATACTTGGTGGCAAAACCCTTGTTGGCAAGCACAGCAGTCATACATTTTTTGTAGTTGATGAAGAGGTTTGCGCACATGTCAGGAAGAATTTTGGTCCACTCCTCTTTGCAGATCATCTCTAAATCATTACGATTTTGAGACTGTCGCTTGGCAACTCCGAATTTCAACTCCCTCCATAAGTTTTCTATGGGATTAAGGTCTGGAGACTGGCTAGGCCACTCCATGACCTTAATGTGCTTCTTCTTGAGCCGCTCCTTTGTTGCTTTGGCTGTATGGTTTGGGTCATTGTCTTGCTGGAAGACCCAGCCTTGACCCATTTTTAATATCCTGGCGGAGGGAAGGAGGTTGTCACTTAGGATTTTACAGTACATGGTTCCATCCATTATCACATTGATGTGGTAAAGTAGTCCTGTGCCTTTATCAAAGAAAAACCACCAGAACATAATGTTTACACCTCCATGCTTGACAGTGTTCTTTGGGTCATAGGTAGCATTTCTCTTCCTCCAAACACGGCGAGTTTAATTAATGCCAAAGAGCTCAATGTTTGTCTCATCTGACCACAGCAGCTTCTCCCAATCACTCAAAGAATCATCCAGGTGTTCATTGGCAAACTTCAGATGGGATCGCACATGTGTCTTCTAGAGCAAGGGGACCTTGCGGGCACTGCAGGATTTTAAACCATTACAGCATAATGTGTCACCAATGGTTTTCTTGGTGACTGTGTTCCCAGCTGCCTTGAGATCATTAACAAGTTCCCCCCATGTAGTTTTAGGCTGATCTCTCACCTTCCTCATGATCAAGGATACCCCATGAGGTGAGATTTAGCATGGTGCCCCAGATCGATGTCGATTGACAGTCATTTTGTATTTCTTCCATTTTCTTACTATTAATTACTCAAAAACACAAACCAGGCAATACTTACAGCTCAAACTCTGGACTAGAAACTGAACCCAGTAGGAGGCAATACAGGCCCCTATGCTACTTGGGAGAGATCAACAGGTGCAGGTAATTGCTGAGCAGTAGCTCAAACATTCCTCCACTAGGGGGGACAATTAGATGATAAAAAATTGCACATTACATTGATGCCTGTTCACACCAGTGTAATGCATGGGGAGATTACACAGATGCAAAAAATACCGATAAGCCAACCACTCACACAGCCTTCTATACATGAGAGGGGGTGGTTGCTTTTATTATAATTGAATATAGATAAAGCAATATAAACGGGTGCCATTAATGCAGATACGTGTAGTGCACCATGTTGGCTTACAGCCTATTATGCCACTACTATTCGATTGGGCGGGCTGCCCAGCACTTTTTAGGTGTCCACCACAAAATACAGATACCCTCTGCTCCTCAGTAAGACACTCCTTCTCACCCAGCATCTTACTTATGGTTTTGTAGCCCATTCTAGCTTTGAGTTGGTCTATGATCTTGTCCTTGACATCCTTATAAAGCTCTTTGGTCTTGTCCATGTTGTAGAGGTTAGAGTCTGACTGATTAATTGAGTCTGTGGACAGGAGTCTTTTTTAAAGGTAACTATTTAATACAGCTGTCTTTAATGCAGGTAACGAGTTGATTAGTTCCTAACTGGTCTATAGGAAGCAGAACTCTTAATGCTTGGTAGGGGATTAATTACTTATTTCTCTCAGCAAAATGCAAATAAATTTATATAATGCGATTTTCTGGATTTTATTTTGGATATTCTTTAAACATAACTTTATTAAAGGTTTGAGCAGTTAACAATTATTCACAATACAGAGTGCAGTAAATTAAAACAATAACAATGTGTCCAAAATGGACAACAAACAGTGTAAATAAAACAACTATCGTGGATATTAAAACACTGATCAAATTAGAAACAAAACACCATCTTATACCTGCTGTTGAGAAGTATAAGAGATAAATTAAAATAGGACATTAGGAGCACAGTACTTGGAAGATAACCACAAGTCCCAAAGGGATTTCTTCTTATTACAGATAAATGGGGAATCAATCAGACTAATTTCTCAAGTGCAGTTCAAGTTAATTGTCCTAATTACTTCGGATATAGAGGAGGCTACAGTCTCTTTCCAGTTAAATGCAGTAGCTGTTCTAGCTTCTATGAAGGTGTGGAATATAATTGTGTGGAAGGAAGATGGTAGCTTGTCTAAACCTATGTCTAAAACCGCAAGTTCAGGGGTTAAAGCGAATGAGAGGTCTGTGATATCTAAAAGCAGGGAGGAAACCGACTTCCAGAATTTTTGAATAACTGGGCAGCCCCACCAAACATGTAACAAAGTACCTTGCTGGCTGCAACCTTTCCAGTAGAGATCGGAGGAGCTGGAAATCATTTTGGCCAGTCTCGAGGGGGTAGGTACCATTGTAAATGTATTTTAAACATGGTCTCTTTATGGTCTTTATGGCATTTAGACAGGGAGGATGAAATATTTTGTGCTTTGATTCACTGTAATTAGAAAAGTGTAAGGAAAGTTCTCTACTCATTTTATCATAGTGTAAGATTTAGAGATCAGGTCTTTGGCCAGTAATGCTTGATATATCAAAGAAAGGCTTTTTTCTTCGCAAGAAAATTATGAAAATCGGAATAACTGGGTGGGGGTTCGGCCAGTTAATAGACTGGAGGATCTGTCGAATCTGCAGAAATTGAAAGAGGGGGAGAGAAAAGGAGGTGAAAATAGTAGTAAACGCAAATAGATTGACTCCTTGGTAAAGCTGATCTACTGTGTGAATACCTCGTTCCTGCCATAAGCGAAGTGGAAGAGAGTCAGACCAGCAGCGCAAAAGATCTAAGGGAATATCTTTTCTAGCTTAATGTATCCAAGAGTTAGGTACGACAAACATAGACCATAACTCAAACATATCTGATATTGATTTAAGTGGGGAAGTTGGTAAGGGAACACCAAAGAGCGAAGCTTTAAGGTGATGTAGTAATGGATATGGAGTAAATTAGTGAGATTCAATGTGGGACCAAAGAGTAAGGCCAGGGTTCCAAAGAAAAAAAATTTCCTCGAGCAGAATAGCTGCATTGTAGGGAAAAAAAATTGGGCTTTCTAGACCTCCTTGTTTTGCGATTTTAAATTCTAGGTCTTGCTTAACTATAGCTTTCTTTGGGCTCCAGATGAAAGTAGAAAAGAGCGCCTGAAATCTAAGGTTGATCGCTTTGTGTATATTATAATGAATTGCTCTCTCTCTCTCTCTCTCTCTCTCTCTCTCTCTCTCTCTTATATATATATATTATTATATTATATTATATATTTTATGTATAATATATATATATAATATATATATTATATATATATAATATATATAAATTTCGGAAGCAGAGACATTTTGAAGGCATTAATTTTAGCGATCAGGGAAAGATTAAGGGTGGTCAACCTTTTGATCTCCGCTTCTAAATCTGTCAGGAGAGATTTATAATTAAGGTGGTCTAGTGTAAGAGAAGGGGATGGAGTGACTTTAATACCTAGGTAATCAACTGCAGTTGCTTCCACTTTAAAATCAAAGGCCTTCAAAGTAGGGATTTGAGAAGTCTGATTATTTATAGGGATGATTGAGGACTTGGAGGCATTCAATTTGTAATAAGAAACTTTAGAAAAAGTTGCAAGTGTTTCTAGGATGGTAGGGATGGATGTGCCTGGATTCGAAACAATTAACATTACATCATCTGCATAGAGACTTATTTCGTGATTGGTCTTGTTGACTAATAACCCAGAGATCTGAGGATTTTTTCATATAGGTTCAGCCAGAGGTTCAATACACATAACGTATATTAAGGGAGAGAGCAGACAGCCCTGTCTAGTACCATTAGATAGGTCAAACGAGGAGGAGATGAAGCCAGAGCTAAGAACAGACGCTGATGGTTTAGTGTACAAAGACATAATCGCATCAAAAATAAAGCCTGTAAATCCAAATTTATTCACGACTAGTTTAATATACTGCTAGTTAACTCTATCAAATGCCTTCTCAGCATCCAATGATAGAAAGGCGACATCCATATTAGCGATTTGCACTAAATCAAGCAAGCGACGGGTCGCATCTCTGACCTGTCTACCCCGAACAAAACCCATTTGATCTCTGTGAATTAGAGTTGGTAGGACAATATTAAGTCAGGAAGCTAGTATTTTAGCATAAATCTTAATGTCCGTGTTTAGTAGCGAGATAGGTCTAAAATTAGCTGAATTATCCGTTGGTTTGCCCGGTTTCGGAATTGTGGTAATAACGGCTTGTAGTAGTTCCTTTGGCGGGTTACTGGACATAGTAATCTCATTATATAGATTGGTTAGATGGGGGAAAGGAAATCTGACAATAGTTGGTAATACTCTTTGTAATATCATTAGGCCCCGGTGACTTGTTTAGTTTACTGTGACGAACGGCTTGCTCAACTTCCAATTGAGTAATGGGGGAATTTAACATTTCTACTTGAGATGATGATAAAGTTGGCAAGGATATGGAGGAAAGAAAGTTATTAATGTCTACGTCCAATGGGGCGGGGATGTTTTCTGATGATTGAAGGTTATATAGGTCAGCATAATAGGAGGCAAACTGTTCTGCAATGTCAAGGGGGTTAATGATTTTAGTACCAGAAGGAGATATTAAATGGGATATCCTAGATTTAGTATGATAGACTTTAATTATTTTGGCTAGAAGTTTAGAGGGTCTATCGCCTTGTGCGTAAAATGTCCATTCCATCTTAGCTAGATTAAATTCGTATTTCTGTAGGTACAGAATACGCAGGTCTTTTCTTAAGGAGGCTAGTACAGTACGTTTAGCCGGAGAAGGTTTAGCTTTAAAATCAGTTTATTAGTTTATTATTGGTTATTAGGTTATTAATCGAGGACTGATACTTTTTCCTAGAATGACTGGCCAGCTGGATGAACATAACACCGTTAAATGTTTTGTGGGCACATCATAGTATGGAGGGGGAGGGAGCACTAGAGGTGTGAAAGTGAAAATAGTCTTTAATCTGCCTTCTTAGGAAAGTGACATTGTCTGGATTTTTAAAGAGGAAATTGTTGAGCCTCCAGATGGATTTCTGAGGGCGTGTATGCAGTGTTCCAAGGGTCAAATCTACTGGTGCATGGTCAGACTATGTAGTTACCCCAATATCGGAGGAGATTACTTGGGGGAGCAAGATTTTGTCTAACAGGAAGAAATTTATACGAGAATGAACTTGTTTAGGGGCCGAGAAGAAGGTATAATCTTTTTCTGTGGTGTGTATATAGCGCCAAATATCATGTATCTCTTCCTCTAAAAGGAGGGAGTGAAGGTCATCTGGGGGTTTTAATCTCACTCGAGATATATCAATAGCATTGTTAACCACTATGTTGAGGTCTCCACAAATAAGTCCCCCTTCCCGTGCATTCTTTGCTGTGGAAATTACTTTACGAATAAAGGGAATTTGTTTCTCATTGGGTGCCTATGCTGTAACAAAGGTATACGGTTTGGAGTTAATCTCACAAACCAGAATGATGAGCCAGTCATCAGGATCCATAATCCTGTGATGTAAGTGAAACAAAATTGAGTTTTTAAATAAGATTGCAACACCTGCTCTCTTCTTTGAAGCATGTGATTGATATATAACTAGAAATTTCGGGTGATGTAATCTGTGAGCGTCAGAAAACATTAAATGTGTCTCCTACAGACACATTTGATCTTGTCACATCCCTCCACAGCAGAGAACGCTTAAAAAGTGAATTTTAACCCTTAACATTATAGGTCCAAAGTTTTAGAGACATGAGGAACAACAGGTAAAGATGTTTAGGGACCACATTATGATATCAAGAAACTGTTGTAAGCGTTCAAAATACACATGCACAAATAGCAGTTTAGAGAGTATTAAATTCATGACATAAATACATAAATATAACAAAACTTGGAAAGCAATTAAATAGAACATTGCAAGAACGAGAATTATTCCCGCAAGGGGAACACAAGGGGAGCAAGTCCTGCCTTGGAACCTGTAGAAAAAAAAAACAGGTGAGAGAGCAAGATACAAGGAGTAGAGCATCCATCGCCAGTCTTAGTTTATACCCTAAGACATATATAAAGAATACAGTAGTGGGTCAGACTGCAGATGTCAATCGGAGTTTAGTTGTTTTGTCTGACCACAAAGGCGTTATTATCTATGGTCTGGTGTTGGTTTCTTAGGAGCCGGACTAGTGTCGGGGGTTGCTAGAATTTTACAGTTTCTCATAAGCGTGCCGGTTTCTTCTGGCGAATTGCAGACACACGGGGTAACTTCTCTGGAGATGATGAGTTTGACAGGGAAACCTCATCTATAGTTGATTTTGTTGTCGCGGAGGAGCTTTGTGTATGGTTTACGCCTCATCATAGTAGCCACAGACAGGTCGTGGAAGATTGATATGGCCTGAAAACGTTCTGGAAATGAATCTGCTTTTCGTAGAGCACGAAGAAATTCCTCCTTTATATTATAGAAGTGAATACGCGCTATCGTATCTCTCAGCACTTTTTGTGGCAGATTCCTCGGTTTAGGAATTCTATGGATTCTATCAATGATAAGATCTTGCTTGGAGCTGTGGGGAAGTGTCAGAGCCATGAGATCTGTTAAATATCAGTTAAGCTGATCAGGCGTGACGGCTTCAGGGATTCCACAGATTCTGACGTTATTACGTCGAGATCTGTCTTCTAGATCTAAGACTTTATTGGAGAGACGCTTAACTTCCTCCTCAAGAGCACTATTAAGCTGTTGTGCGAGGTGGCAAATTCTGCCGTTTTGGCTTCAATATGCTCAGTTCTTGTGGCTAAAGAATGAAAGTCCTGTTTAAACTCAGACATCATGTGCTTTATATCAGCTTGCAGTGTAGTACAAAAAGAGGAAAAAAGCTGCTGTAGGATGTTGGCAGTCAAGGGCTGCGCATCTAGAGAGTCCTGTTGGTCAAGGTCCACCGATTCGGCCCTGGATGAGCAACACCGAGAAAGGGAGGGATTTTGTAAGCTTCTTTTAGTGGAAGAGCCCCTTCTAGAACATGTAGATGTGAAAAATTCAGGGAGTTTAGAAGGCTTGCTCTTTGGATTTTTCTTGGTAGTGCCTCCCATGGTGAATTGATTCGTCGCCACAGTGCGGTGAAACCGGTGACAGGCAAAATCGCAGAAGAGTTGGCCAAGCAATGCAGTAGGACTGAAGAGTTGGTGTCCGACTGTAGTGTTCAAAAGTGGTTTTAATAGTGTAGTGAAACAGTTAAGCTGGTGACAAGCTGTAATGCACCAGAGTTATTCAGGTAATGCAGCAAAACCGAGGAACTGGTGGCAGGTTGTAGCACATAGTAGTTGTTCAGATAATGCCGTAAAACTGACGAGAAACTATAGCCTACAACCATTGCTCAAGCAGTGCAGCAGAGCCGGTAGTAGGCTGTAGTGCACAGAGGTTGATCAGGTGACGTAGTCGAGCCAGTTATAGGCTGTAATGCGCAGAGGTTACTAAGGTAATGTAGCAGAGCCAGTTGCGGGCTATAATGTGCAGAGGTTGCTCAGGTGATGTAGCAGAGCCAGTTGCGGGCTGTAGTGTGCAGAGGTTGCTCAGATGATGTAGCAGAGACGGTTGCGGGCTGTAGTGCACAGAGGTTGCTCAGGTGATGTATCAGAGTAATGTAGCAGAGCAGGTTGTGGGCTGTAGTGCGCAGAAGTTGCTCAGGTGATGTAGTAGAGCAGGTTGTAGGCTGTAGTGCGCAGAAGTTGCTCAGATGATGTGACAAACTGTGTGACATATATGTGAGGTGCATGTGCAGGTCAAACCACCAGAAAAAAAACACCAGAAAAAAATTAAGTTACCTTTTCTTGTAGTATGTTAGAAAAAAAAGGCGCCTATTAGTATATGGAGAAACAATACTGTAAGTCCCCAAAATATCATAAAGATTCCAAATATTACCTAATGTCTAAGGCCTATAATGCAAACATTTTTTTACCCATATATATATTTTTTTTTCTGGTGGTTTGACCTGTACATGCACCTCACATGTATGTCACGCAGTTTGCTTGTGAGTTACACATATTGGTCATGTTTTGTTGATTGATTTCATGTATCTTGAATATTTTTTCTGTTATTTGTCTTTCTGTGTGTACTCTTGTATTTTGTAATATCGATATATATGTTGTATTTATTGTGACTTTATGTTATTTACAGCCATATATCTGATGAAGGTCCCATATAGGGCCGAAAACGTTTATGAATCTGGCTAAAATTTTTTGGAGAATAAAGGCTATAATTTTATGATATATTGTGTGTGGGTATTTACATAATGGAATTGTGATACTTTTATACCCGACACCTGAAGAGTCGATGTTAAAGGGGTGCCGAGCAACTTGAATTTGATAATCCCTCCGCCAGGCCAGTCTGTATAAGACTGGATATATGTTGAAAGATGGCTCGTTATGTAAGATGCCAGAGGAACCTAAGGTGTAGGTGTGTGGTGTGAAGGTAATGTGGACCTACCAGTGGTATGCTGGGAGTATGAACCACAGAGACAGCAGCTTTGAGGTCTTAGTAGGCTTTACTCATGGAACAATTCTTCAGAATGTAGGTACCTTCCTGTCAACTCTCCTTAATCTTCCTCTCTTTCAGTAATCTAAAAGTCTCTTTCCTTCAGGCCGGGTCTCACAGGCCTCTGCCTGCTTCTGCTCCACTGCCAGTTTGTGTGCACTTAACCTATTTTTCTGCAATTTTCTAACACCAACAGAAACGTTAACCACTTAACTCAACTAAATAAATAGCATGGCAGGGCTATTATATGACCGCAGCCCCTCCTTTTTCCTACCAAGGATCTCCTTGTAGTCTACTCAACAATTATATGTTGCACTAAGCACTGGATAAGTGTACATTTGTCATTCTGTGGTGCCTGTGAGGAAGATCACCCCATTAAAACAGCACATAGAGCCTCTCATCAAGCTAGCATTCAACCATACAATGATGAGCAGCAAACACCCTGAAACAGCTTTCTGCAGATGAACATCTGTTTGGCTCTAATCCCATTCACATTGCAATATTCAGCGAGTTGGAGGTGACTTAGGGAACCCTATTTACAATAGATGGAGCTACAGCGTCCTAGCTTATTTACCTTGAGCCCTTTTAAATACACCTAGAAGCTTCTACCTAGCCAAACAGTACATTTTGCTGGAGAAGCCTTTTGTCTAACAAGTTCAACCTTCTTCCACGATCGAAAATAAAGAAACAGTGTACACTGGATTCTTAGATCAAATCAGATAAGAACAATTTATTATTCCTTCATAGCTCTTTTTATATGGTTAGGTGATGAGATAATTTCACTTCTAACCAATCACAGATAAGCCAAAATCTTATGGAATGTACATTTTAGACCAATCAGAACAATTAACGTCATTACTTATTAGAATCTGCTGATCAGCTCATCAAGAATTGGCAATAACAAATAATTTCAATTATTAATCCCTAATGACATTAGACACAGATCAGATGTTTGTACAACTTCTGGATACTGGAGCACAGTGTGACCCAGTAACTCCAATTCTTTTGGGGTTATGTACATCGTATGATTTAAAAGTCAACATATTACATCTAGTCAGAATAAAAAGCATATGAGATTCAATAAATGTAGCTTCTAATTTCTATGTGTGTATAAATCATGATGACCTGTTTATCTAGTGCAAATGTACTATGTACTGAGCAGAACAAACTTGCTATGTGTACTTTATCAAAGTTCAGACCATCTGCTTTGCCAACCTGAATGCAAAAACATGCTTCTACAAATGTGTCAGAAACAGATTCACAAAATGGCTGATAGTAAATTAAAATGGATGCATTGATTATCAATTCATATAACAGTTATCACTAATTCCACTTCATTCCTTCCTCTTGATAATTATATCACCATTTTAATTTCAATATGTAGTACCTCTGAGTTTAATTCAAAAGGGGTGTCTTGTTGCTTATCTGCAGCAGTATTGATGTTTACATAAATGAATGACAGTTGACCATTAGACCATTTTGGTCTCGTAGTAACTCTAACAACTCTCCCTCTTCCCAATACATTTGATCAAGATCAAGACTATAAGACAAAAAATGTAAGTGAAGATGTGGGCTAATCCACCCATCCTCTGATGCCACTGAATCAATTGGCTGGGTTGAGCTAGGAGAACCCTTTACCTGCTGGGCCTCCATTATGCTCACCCTGAAACATGTAAACATCTATTCTATACTGTAGAACCTTAAATCTTAATTGCATCAAAAAATCTTATCACTAATGTTGTCACAAAAAATGATCCTAACTATTCAATGTTGTGTGCGTTGTATATTCCTATGATGAGTGTATGCATAAGTTCTAGATTAAAATTGATCAAAGATTTGTGGGATCCCGTCCTCTTTATTATTGCATGTCTTGGTTAGAAAACCTCATGTGCCTAAGAAAAAAACCTATTGTCCTGAAAAACAATGTGGTCACTTCCTAAATTAGTGAATGCATTGTAAGAATAAAAAGTTTATTAGTCTAGGGGAAGAACATTAATGTAAGAAGAAAAGTCCTTTTTGTGCAAAATGCTATTTCTAAAATGTCCAAATCTATGGGAATGTACTCTAACTCTGCGTTTGTAGTGTGCTCTATTGCATCTGAGAAGTGTTGAACCTGAACCATATATGGATGAGAACTTGGGGTTTGTCATTAAAACTAAATCTTTTATGGAACTGTAAGTTGTCAGGAATGTGTGCATCTCTAGTAGTCTTGAAGACTATGCGTTTAGCTATATTGGTGTTCATGTTAACTAACTTATTGTCTATTCCTATAAAAAGTGTTTATATAGCTTATGTGTAGACTCTATATTTTCATCACACCATTTTATGCATTTTATGCTTGTACCCATTATATTTGCAATAATCTAAAATGTAATAACAGCTGTACTTCTTCAGATCCTTGAGTAGTCGTTGCATCTCACTCTCACACCTGTCGGCATCCTTGTTATAATCTTCAGCTCATGCAGAGCCAATACAGTCCTGTGAAAAGGCAGCAATAAGAACAACAACCAACCACCCTCCCACAATGATAGCCCAAAGTTTCTTGCTGGGGCCAAGTAATTTATTAAACAGGAGGGGCATCTTGTCTTCTTTTCTTCACGCGATGGAGGGTCTGAAGGAGGGGTATCGTCTCGTAGGACCCTGCTGCGGCTTAGGTGTTGACTTTATGGCAGAGCCACGTAAGGAGCAGTAGAACTCAGGATATCTTCTGGTGCACTTCTCGGCTTGGCAACCAGAATGCTTGCTTCCTTGTCTTTCTTGATGGGAGTGACACGCTTGCAGTGCGATGCATGGATCCAAGTCCCTCTTCCTCCGGTTTTCACACTTGAAAGGGTTGTCATCAGGACTTGTTAACTTGTGGGCCTGGCATGGACCTTTCCCATCTTTCTGTAAGAAAACCAGAACGTTAAGAACTTACAGATCAAAACACAGTCTCTTTGCGTTGTGAGAAGCGAGAGTAGGAACAGATTGCATGTCCCCCACTTGACGATGTAAGTCTCTCCATTGTCCTTAGGGAAAAACATCCTTAAACAGCTGTCTGCAGATGAACAGGGCCGTTGTAACCATAGGGCAAAAGGTTCAGCTGAATTGGCCCCTGTATGGCAAATCACATCCAGCTCACTTCCACCACATGATACAGGGAATAGTTGCTGTTGAATTAAAGCCCCTCCTCACACAATCTCTTGCTAAGAGCAGTTGTAGCCATTGATCAGTAGCTGCTGACTTCTTGGGAGTGGGAACTGGATGTTGCTAGCAACAGCAAATTACCAGACTGTCCACTGCCCTCGGACCGCAGTGCCGGCAGTCTTTTCAAGTGTATACGTGCCTCTGCCCTGCAGAGTACTCCAGTGGGTTGCAAGCAGGCCCTATACGTTGCTGGGGGACACAGCTATATGCTTGTTTACATACTTGGGGTCCCTATAACCTGCTGGAGGACACACACTATATACCTATCTACATACTTGGGGAGGGGCCTATAACCTGCTTGGGGCAACAGCCATACACCTATGTACATACTTGGGGGCCTATAACATTCTGGGGGATACAGCTATATGCTTATTTACATACGGGGGGGCCTATAACCAGCTGGGGGGCACAGTTATATACCTATCTACATACTGGAGGGCCCTATAACCTGCTGGGGGACACAGCTTTATACTTATTTACATACTGGGGGGGGGCTTATAACCTGCTAGGTGACACAGCTACATACCTATTTGAATACTGGGGGGGTCCTATAACTTGCTGGGGACACAGCTATATACTTATTTTAATGGGGGGTGGGGGCGGCGGGGCTTATAACCTGCTGGGGAAAACAGCCATATACCAATGGAGTATATGGGGTAACATTCTGAGGAACACAGCTATATGCCTATCTACATACTGGGGAAACCTGTGACCTGCTGGGAGACACAGCTATATACCTATCTACATACTGGGGGTCCCCATAACTAAGGTGACCAGACATCCCACTTTTGGCCACTATGTCCTTCAGTGGGACATTGCCAGCTCGTCACTGGCTCCCAGATCGCTGCAGTGGGCCCAGAGCGCAGTTGATGAAGCTATTGCAGAGCAGAGAGAGTGTTTGCTGCTCCGCTGAGTACTCCACAGTATCCACCACAGGCACTGGGAACTGGGACCTGGACACCTGCTTACAGACAAGGGGTTCTATACCTACCTATAGGGGACCTATACCTGCCTTTAATGCCTATGAGGGACCTTTACCTGCCTTAGGGGGAAATAACTCTTCCCTTTCCAGGTTACGCTTCATCCTTGCCAGCGCGCATCATCGGAAATACGTATTCTCACTTCCTGTACGCGACCTGGAGTATTTGCTGCGGCGTGCATGCCCACACACAGGATAGCAGGTAATTTACATCTTTAATTATCATGTAATTGGTTTTGATCTTATATATATCATGATTTTAGATGTCTTCAGTAGTGCTATGACTAAGGGCGCACTCTAAGCCCGAAACGCGTCAGCATTAACTACCTCCACTTGTAGGGGGACCACCGCTACCGATGTCTCTCACTCCAGCAGTTGTATACTTTGCTGATTTTATCTCTGTTATTCTTCAATAAAACTTGGATGTTTTATCTCTACTGGATCGTGCTGGACCTTCCACCATTTTTCTATGGGGGAAATATACCTGTCTAGACTGCCTATGGGGACCAATACCTTTCTATACTCCATACGAGAAACCTATTCCTACTTTTGGGAGACCTATTCCTGCCTCTGGAGAACCTATGCCTGCCCATGGGGGACCTATAACTATACCTGCCTATACGGCCTATGCCCCATACTGTCTGCCTATGGGGGACCTATACCTGCCTATACTGCATATGGGGACCTATACTTGCCTACACCATCTATGGGGGACCTATACCTGCCTATACTGCCTATGGGGGACCTAGACCTGCCTATGGAGGACCTATTCCTGCCTATTCTGCCTATGGGGGAGATATTCCTGCTTATGGGGATCTATGTCTGCCTATACTGCCTATAGGAGATGTATTACTGTATATGGAGAATCTATAAATGCCTATGTGGGATTTATACCTGCCTATACTGCCTTTGGAGGACCTTTTCCTGCCTAAGGTGACCTATACCTGCCTATACTGCCTATGGGGACATATAACTGCTTATGGGGCCTTTGGCTGCCTATACTGCCTATGGGAGACCTATGCATGCACTGCCTATGGGGGACATAGACCTGCCTATGGAGGACCTATTCCTGCCTATTCTGCCTATGGTGGACCTATACCTGCTTATGGGGATCTATGTCTGCCTATACTGCCTATATGAGATGTATTACTGTATATGGAGAATCTATAAATGCCTATGTGGGATTTACACCTGCCTACACTGCATTAAGAGGACCTTTTCCTGCCTTAGGGGGAACTATACCTACCTATACTGCCTATGAGGGAGCTATACCTGCTTATGGGGACCTATTTCTTGCCTATACTGCCTATAGGGGCCCTATACCTGCCTATGGGGGACATATACCTGCCTATACTGCCTATGGGAAACCTATACCTGGCTTTAAGGGACCTATACTTGTCTATACTGCCTATGGGGGACATATACCTGCGTTTACTTCCTATGGGGGACCTATGTCTTACTATGGGGGACCAACCCTGCCTATATTGCCTATGGGGACCTATATCTGCCTATTGAGGACTTATTCTTGCCTATTCTACCTATGGGGGACCTATACCTGCTTATGGGTATGTATTCCTGCCTATAGGGGACCTATACTTGCCTATACTGCCTAAAGGGGACCTATAACTTCCAATTGGGGACCTATACCTGCCTATATTGCCTATGGAGGACCAATTCCTGCCTATTTTGCCTATGGGGGACCTATTCCTGTCTATGAAGATTCTATACCTGCCTAAGCGGACCTATACCTGCATATGGGTACCTATGTCTGCCTATAGGAGACCTATCCCTGCCTATGGAGGACCTATACCTGCCTATGGGGGACCTATACCTGCCTATACTTCCTATGTGGGACCTATACCTGCTTATGGGGGCCTATGTCTTCCTATACTGCCTGTAGAAGACCTATTCCTGCCTATGAAGGTCCTATAACTGCCTATACTGTCTATGTGGGACCTATACCTGCTTATGCGAATCTATGTCTGCCTATGCTGCCTATAGAAGATCTGTTCCTGCCTATGGAGGACATATACCTGCCTATGGGGACCTATACCTGCCTATACGGGACCTAAGCCTGCCTATACTGCCTATGTAGGATATACCTGCTTATTGGGATCTCTGTCTGTCTATACTGCCATAAAAGACCTATTCCTGCCTATGGAGGACCTATACCTGCCTATGGGGACATTTACCTGTCTATTCTGCCTATAGGGGACCTATTCTTGCCTATGGAGGACCTATACTTGATTAATAAGGGACCCATGCCTGCCTAAGGGTGCCCTATTTCTGCTATGGGGGACCTATGTCTGCCAATACTGCCTATGGGGGACCTATACCTGCCTATGGGGGTTATATACCTGCTTACACTGCCTATTGGAGACCTATAACTGCCTATGGAGGAACTATTCCTGCATATTCTGCCTATATATGCCTATACTGCCTATGGGGACCTATGCCTGCCTATGGAGGATGTATACCAGCCTATACTGCCTATGGGGGACCTATACCTGCTTATAGGGACCTACGTCTGCCTGTACTGCCTATAGGGGACATATTCTGGCTTCAAGAGGACCTACACCTGCCTATAGGGAACCCATGCCTGCCTATGGGGACCTATGCCTGCCTATGGAGGACTTATTCCTGCCTATGGGGGACCTATGCCTGCCTATACTGCCTATGGTGGACCTATACCTGCTTATAGGGACCTATGTCTGCTTATACTTTCTAGAGGGGACCTATACCTGCCTATTCCTGCCAATTCTGCCTATGGGGGACCTAGACTTGACTATACTGCCTATGGGGACCAATTTCTGCCTATGGGGGATCTATGTCTGCCTATGGGGAAACCTATGCCTGCCTACTAACTATGGGGGCCTATATCTGCCTACAAACTATGGGGACCTATTTTCAACAGATGTTAAAAAATCAAAAAGGGAGATTATCCCTCTTGCCGCCTCCGTGCTGTTTGAATATCCCTTCATGGCTGAGTGACATCAGGGCATGGATGGTCTCTCCGACTCCAGAGACAACTTAGGGAAAA
>JAODAL010040987.1:0-36345 GCA_025379985.1 Phyllomedusa bahiana
AACACCCCCCCAACGCCGGGGCCCGCTGGTTTCCAATTCCCGACCATTTTCTTCTCAGGCTCCTGGGTGCTGCTCCAAACCCCAATTTCCCCAGGCCTTCAAACCCCCTTTGAGGATGCTGCCCTTCCCCCTTGGAAGCTCACCCCGAGTTGCGGGGCCCTCCTTTTTTTTTTCCCTTTCCCAAAACAAAAATTTACATTTCCCCTTGGGCACGGAAAATGCAACCACCGAACAGGAGCTCGCCCCGGTCCCAACCCCAATGTGGCAAAACCTTCAAGCTCGACCCCAAATAACTTAAAAAAACCCAAAAGAAAAGAACTGACTGCTCCAATATCTTCCCTCCAATTTTTCCCAAAAAAACCGGGACAGTCGGGCACAACATTTTCAACTTACCCCCGCACCTAGGATTTAAAAAACCCGTACCGAAAAAAACAATGTCAGGCTGGGGGGCCTGCCAGAATCTGTAAAGCGGGGTGAACTTACCTCCCCCTTAAACAAAATTTGGGTTTAATTTCACCCCTAGGAGCCCCCGAAAAAACCCTTTTTCGGGAGTTCGATAGACCCTCATAAGCACTGCGTCCACAGACCCACTGACCCAAAACCCCACCTGGGGGCCCTCTTTTTGAAAGGGATCCACCATTTTCACAATCAGGAAAACCCTTATCCCAAAGGGCCCGAAAAAATGCACGGATAGATTTTGGGGGGGATTTTCCCCTGCTTTTTGGGTTTCCTGATTTTCCCCGGCGCACCCCTGGGGCATGAAAACCGGGGGCTAAAGGGCCCCTCCTATCCGCTCTTTCAGTCCAAAAATATATCATATGGGTGGGGGTTTTCCCCTTTTCACTAAAAAGGTTAGGCATTTTATGGGATGCCATTTTCCTTTTCCTTGGGAAGGATTTCCCCCTTTTTTGTCTCTATTTGGAAATTTGGCCAAATGTGGCCTTCCAGACGGCCTTCCCTGCTATCTCCTTTGGACCTACCCCCGGGAGCTGCCTCAGCCCCCGGGGAAACCAAGGGCCCGGGGCAACCCACCGGGTGCTCTTTTCTTGCCTCAGAAAACCCCAGCCCCGGGTCGAAAAATAGCCCGATAGCCCAGCCCCCCCCCAAGAGCGAGACCAAATCGCTGAAGGACCTTCCCTTCCTTTTGGACCAGGTCTTGGTTCATGTTTCTTAATTTTTCTCTTTCCCTGGGGCCCCTTTCCCTATTTATTCCCCTCCCTCTCGGGGGGATAGGGGTTCCAGCGTCTTCCAGACCCGGGCTGTCTGCATTTAAAAAGGTTACTTACCCTTTTCCCTCTCTCCTAGAAATTAAAACCCCGGGCTTTAATTCCTTTTTGGGACTTGCAAATTTGGGTTTTCCCAGAGGGAGGGTTTGGAGACCTTTTCGGGCCCTCTGGGGTTTTCTTTTTTCTTTATAAAAAAAGGGCCCGTAGTTTTTGCCCTAGTTCTTATCTGGCCTTGGACCTTGTTTTGGGGGGGGCGCCCCCCTGGGGTCCCCCCCCCCCCTTCCTGAATACCACCCCAATAAACCTTTTTCCCCTGGCTTGTCTCATTTTTAACCCGTTTGGGGGTTTCCCCCCGAGAGGGGGGGGGGCCCCTCTCGCCCGAATTTGATTTTTGGGGGGGCCCTTTTGGGGGATGGGCTTCCTGCGGCTCCTCTGCTATTTGGTTTAAAACCCCCTTTTTTTCCCCCTTTTGTATACTTCTTTTCTTGGCTCTCCTTTGGCTCGCCCCCTTGGGAGAAACCCCTGTTTAAAGGTTTTAAAACCCTTTGAAATATCCAAGGGTTTTACGCAATTTTAGAAATCGGGCTAAAGGTTATTTAAATTGGGGGCCGGTTTTTTTAAAGGCTTTTTTGGTTTGAGGGGTTTTAGTTTTTTCTTGGCTTTTGGTTCCGCACTTCCGACGGGCCCTTGGCGGGGCGCTGTTTCATTTTGTATTGCGGGGGACTTATGGGCTTTTGGCCCCTTTATAGTAATCTCCCTGGCAAAATTTACCCCTTAAGGGTCCCTTAACTTTCCCCAAAAGCATAAAGGGGCCCCTTTTTTTCACCCCCATAAACAGAGATCGCATATTTTTTTTTCTCCAGGGAAACCCATCTCCCTCCCCCCGCAAACCGACCCTTAAATCGAACCGGGTATTTTCCCGGCCCGGGGGTGGCCAAAACCCAGTACTCTTCTGCTAAAGTAAAGGGGAGTGGCAATTTTTCTTCCCAAACCGCTTCCGGGTAAAGGGGTGAAAAGACACCTATCGGGATGCGGACCCCCGGGGCCTTTTTTTGTCCCCCAAATCCTCCGGGTCAGATTTTTAAACTTTGGCAAACATAAAATATCCCAAATTCAGGTAAAAATTGCCCTTTTCCTGACCAAAACTTTGGGATACTCTATTAAAATTTTGCCCAGGGACAACCCTTTACTAGGGGGGGGAAATTCTAAATTTGGGCTCTCAACCCGGATTTTTGGACACTTCGGGTGGGGCGCTCTTCGGGGGCCTTACCAAAATCTTAAAGGGTGAAAAAAATTGGGCTCCCACGACATGCAATTTTAAAAACCGTTTGGGAGGTTCGGGAACCCCACCAAGTTTCGTGACTAAACCTTCAACCCTTCCCTCATAATTCTTACACCCCATAATTTATTCTTCCGCAACCCCTCCCTCTTTCGTTGGGTGTTGCCCCGGCCTCGGGGGGCACATCCTCCCCCGGGATGACCCCCCATTCCACTGCATTTTCAGCCTCCCTCTTTAAAATCGGGCCAGGGTTCCCCATGGAAACTGTTTTGAAACACTTCTGTCAACCCCCTCTTCCCCCCAGGACCCTGCAGCGCCCCCAAGGAACACCATTTTTTTTTCTGTGCATACAGGTGTTTCCCTACCTCCCCACGGGGTTTTTCCAATGGGAGGGCGCTGAAATGCACCCAGAGGAATCCAAATTTAAAAGGCACGGGGGGGGGGGGGGGGGCCCCTCAAAAGGGAAGCTGCGGGCCAAATTTGCGGGCCCTTCTTTTGCCCGGCACTTAGCCCCCGCTGGGGGCCAACCAAAAAACCCACGGGCCCGGGGGAAACAGATTTGGGGGGGGCCCATAAAATTAAAGAAAAAAAAGTCTTTAAATTCTTAAACTTAGGAACCATGGGCCCATAAACGGGATTTGGGGCACCCTTGCTCCAGCTTGTTCTTTTTCCCGGGTTTTAAAAAAACCCGGGGGGCAAGTTTTTGGGCCCGGGGCATTTAGGGATAAGAGACCCCGCCCTATTTGTTCCCCCATTAAAAACCCCCGGAAGGTCTTTTGTTGCCCCATATAACAGAAAAACCTATTTGAAAGGTCTTCCATTTACTAAACAATTTTCATTTTAAAAACCTTCCCAACAAAGGATCAGGGGGGGCTTTCCACCCCCATTTTAAATTTTGGGTTTTAAAAAATGCCCTCTTCCCCCCACTTCCTGTTGCTTCCCTCTTCCCCCCTGGAAAAAGCCTTTTTCCCAGGAGGAGCGGGGCCTGTAGCCATTAAAAGTCTTTTCCCCTTGGGCAAGAGCCCCAGGGCCGGATGGGTAAAACGGCCCCTTTCTCCCAAAACTCCCTTTTGCCCGGGAATTTGGGCCCTCAGCCTCTCCTTCGGGGGCCGTTTAACCCCGGCCCTCCAGGGGACCCCCCCTTAATCCGGCCCTTTTTGGGGCCCCAATTTTTGTGGTGATCCCAAAGGGGGGGGAAAGGGAACCCTTTCGCATGTCAAAATTTTACCCAACCTATATCCCCTTATCAACACAGATGTAAAAAATTTTCGGCTAACTGCTAGCGCACAGACTAAAATCCTTTCCCCTAAAAATTATTCCACACCGGATCAGGTGGGAAATTCGTCCCCCAGCCAGGGAGGCGGGGGGACAACCATTTTTAAAGACGTTTCTCGCTAAATTCATCTTTTTCGCCTACAAAAAAACTCCGTCCCTTTCCCCTTGCCCCCGGAAACCGTGGGGGAAGGGCCTTTGGATAGAGTGGCGGGGGGCCCTTTTTTGAGCGAGTTTTTGGAGTAAATTGGTACTTGTCCAGTTATGCGGGGGAGGGTAAGGCCTTGTAAAATTTTCACCCCCCAAACGGGGGAAAGGAAAAGTGGGGGGGGGGAAAATTTAACGGAATTTTGGGCCCCACACCCCCTTTTGACAACGGAAATGGGCACCGGGGCCAAGGGATGCCCCCCTCCCCGCCCTTTCAAATTTTTTATTTTGGCAAAGGAGCAACCTGTTTGGGGGCATTTGGGAAAGGCGACCCCTTTCGGGTGATGGGAAAACCCGGGGTTCGGGGAGCATCATTTTTAAATGTTCCCCCCTTTTCCCGGGATGCCCTTGCTCCAAATATTTTTTGGGGGACCCCCACTTCCTCCCCCCCGGGGGCCCCAAGAAAATAGGGGGACGAAAAATAGCCTCCACAAAAACCCATAAGATAAACATGTCAAAGAGAAAGCCCAAATGGATTTTAATATTCCCCCCCCGGTCCGACCCTGAAACCCGATGAGGGCAGCCTTCCCCTTCTCCGGGGGAATCTTCCTTCAATTTATTTGGGGGGTTCATTTTCCTTCCAAACCCTGATAAAACTTTTGATCTCAAATTTTTGGCCCCCCCCCCCTTTCCAGGTTAAGCGGGAAATTTACAAAAAATGGGAATAAAAAAGGGACTTTTCCTGATCGGGCGTATGAAATTTTGAAAAATTGAAAACACCCCCAAAGACTCCCGGCCCCTTTCCGGGAAATTTCCCCCCCCCCCCATTCTACCCCCTAACCCCTTTTTTTAAGGATTTTTGGGGAAAGATTGTGAAAACATTTTTGGTGGGGCCCCAAAGGGGTAAACCCAAAAAAAGGGATTTCCAAACCCAAACCCTGGGCCAAAAAAGGGGAGGAGGCCTCCCATTCCCCCAGATTTTCAAGCCTACTTTTTGGGGCCGCGGTGGCAGTGGAAAACCCCCCGGACTCTTTTTAAACGGAAGGCCCTCTAAACCCCTGGGTGTTTCTGGGGGGAGACCCTGGAAAATTTTGGGGCCCCCGACCCCCAGGTTTTTGCCCTGGTTCCCCGCTTTTCAATACTGCCCGAGTTTTGGGATGTGCGCGCCCCATTAAATTCCCACGACCCTGCCCTTTAAAACAAAAAGGTTTTTGGGGACGCCTCCAGGGGGGGGCCTTTTTTGGGGTGGGGGGGGCCCCTTGCACTTTTGATTTTCCCCAAAGCCTCTCACCCCACCTTGGTCCGGGTTTATTGGGATTTTGACAGGGGGATCCCTTTGGGTTTACTTGAAAAGGGTTAAAGAGACAGAGGAAAATTAAAAGGAATATGACACCCTTTGGGGGGTACTGGATCAACCCGACGAGCATTGAAAGGGTTTTCACTATTTCCAGCTGCGAAGTCGGGTATACTAGATGGAAGCGTTTAAATTTGGGGTTTGGCATAAAACCCCTTCCCCCCTTTTGGGGGACGGGTTTTGGCCCATCATTACCCCCCCGGGCCTGCCCTTTTCCTTTTAAATTTGCCCCCTGTCCTCTATATTTTTGGTGCCATTGGGAAAGATACTCCAGGAAAAAGGGGCTTTTTTCGGGGCCTTTAAAGGGGCTCATTTTTTTATTCTCGCGTCTGTGTAAAAACTTCCTTTTCAGCATAGTTTAGGGGAAAAGGGAACTTGGCGCCCACCCCCCGGAGGATGGTTGGCCCCAAAGCGTTCCAGCTGGCCCACGGCCCCTCAGTGTTTTTCCAGGCCCACAAGCAAAACCCTATAAAAATAAATTACAAGTGGTCCCCCGGGGGGGCCAGGGGCTACTTCACCTTTCTCTCCTTCCATCCCTGGGAGTCTGCTGGACAGGGGTACTAATTTACCCCGTCTGGTGGAGCTGCCCCGTCCTACAACCTTTCCCGGGTTGGGGTTCGGTTTAATTCAACACATTACGGGGGTCATCCCTTTTGTGGTGACCCCGGGACTTGGGGGCTCCTGTTTTATATTTCCCCCCACCCACCGCTTTTTTTAAATCACATCTGGGGGGTTTTTTTCCTGATCCTTGCCCGCCCAAAATTTTTTAAACCCTTAGAAATCTTGGGTTTCCCCTGTTAGCCCAACTATATTTTGGAAATGGATTCGTGAGGTTTCCCTGTCCTTCCCCGGGTGGGGGGAGTTCAGAAACTGATTCTCCTTTAACAAAAGCCAAAATCTACTTTTCTGGGAGGATTTGGGTTTCCTTTTTTGGGGCCCCGGGCCGTTTATCTGTCCGTTCCTGAGGGGGGGGGCTCTTTCCCCCAGCAAAAGGAGGGGGGGAAACCTTGGGTTTTTAAGGGGGAAAAATTTAGTTTTGGGGGGGGTGGGGTGGGCCTGTGGGAATCTCTCTCTCTTTTTTTAAAATTTTGGGAATTTGGGGTGCCCCGCCGAGCCACCGTACTATCCGTTCCCCCTTTTTTTTGGGTTTCTTTATGTTTTTCATTTCTTTTTTAAAACCCCTTTTTTTCTTTTTTTTCCCTTGTTATCCTTAAAAGGCCCCCTTTTATTAAAAAAAATCACCTCTTTGTCTTTTCAGGCAACGGGTATCCCATGGGAAAAGTTTAACGTTACCCTCCTCATCCCCTTTGGGATGTTGCCCAAGGAAAAATAAAAAAACTTTCAGTGTTTACAACCCACTCTTTGTGTATGCTTTTTTTTGTGGGTTTTTGGGTATGGGCGAAATAAAATCTGGGACCCCCCTCCTTATTTTGATGTAATTACTGCATTTTGGTTTATTTTAAAGCAATGCGGACTCTGTTTCCCTCATGCTAAATTTTTTTGAAAAAAAAAAAAAAGGGTATTCATAAAGTGGGTTAAAACTGTAAAAAGTGATTTTTTAAGAAATATTGTATATTAAACTGATACTGTATATGTAATTTGTAAAAGAATTAGCCAAGATGGCTGCTTTTTTGAACAACTTCAAGCATACACACATTTGTTATAAAACGAGTATCTCATTTCTAAAAAAGGTATTTTTCTAGTTTTAATTTTTTCTAGCTCAAAGGGCAATTGTTTGAACTGAAAATACTGTGTTTTTTAATTTCATGTATAAAGATAAATGCCTTTGTTTCTCTCTACAAAAAAAAAGGGTCTAAATTTGAAACTATACAATTTTTCAGACTAACGGCAAATTTTATAGCTGACTTTGTGTTGGGAACAGAAAAAAGATCAGACTGATCAAAATTTTGTTATAGACTGGGGAGTTTTTTCAAACAATTTTATTTTTCAAAATTGTCTAAAGGAAACAGAAGGGGTCAGCATGACGCCCCCGGGTATTTTTATTTCCCGTTTGGGGGGGGACAAACATGATTCAGCAGATCTCAAGACAGATATTAAATTTTTGTCCCCTGAAAAAACCGTGGGGCCAAAAAATGGTTAAAAATATAGGGCCCGAAACCCGGAAAAAGCTAGGGGGAGAGGGCACCCGAGAAAAAGGGAAAACAGGGAGGCCTCTGGGGAGCCCGGTGAAGACCGAGGGTTTTGAGGCCCCAAACCCCTGAGAGGAAGGAAGTCCATTGGAAAGGTCTTGTGTAGTAAACCCCTAGGGAAAATTTGGGCAGATTTTGGTAGATATTTTTGCAAAAACTCTCCATTCTAGGTATTGTTGTTTTTTTTCTGGGGTTATTTGGGGTTTTTTTTGCTTTATTATCTTTTTTTTTGTTGTGGTTTTTTTTTCACCCGGGTTGGTTTTTATAGGTGTTGAAAATGCCCAAAGGGTTTTAAAATTCTCTCCTTTTTACTGATTTTTAAACCTTATTGTTTTTTCGACCCTTTTGTCGAAAAATTATTTTTTGTGTAACTTACCCCATTGACCCCATTTTCATTCTGGGAAAAAAATAATCTTTTCTTATACATTTGTTGTTGATATCTCTTTTTTTGCTGACCGTCCCCCGAAATCTAGGTGGGAAAAATTGTTGTTTTTTCAATATTAATATTCTTGAATATTTAAAATTTTTAATAATAATTTTAAAAATTTTTACATTTTGGCGAGCCAGGGAGGGGGAAAATAGGTTGGCAAGTAAATCAATAACAAAGTATATTATATAAATCCAGAATCATTTGGTCAGTACTTTTGGGGTTTGGGAATTTTGGGTTTTTTTTAGTTGTTGCAAACAGTACCTTGGGGGTTTTTATATCAGTGGGTTTTGGTTTTTGGTTTCAACGTCTGACTGAAATTGTAAAAATGGAAGGTTTTAAAAGAAACCCGTCAAGGTAAGAATACACCTATGGGGGAAAAAGTATATACCTACCTACATACAGTATAAAAGGTACAGGATTGTATCCCATTAAACATGCCCTCATTGTTTTTTTAAAAAAAAACCCTTTTATATTTTCACTATTTGAGCTGTTTCTCAAAATCAGTAACTTTTAAATATGTCAATTTAGTGGTTTTTTACTGTCCAAGATGTGAAATTTTATTCTGATTTTATAAAGTTTGTTGATGAACCGCTCACATCCCGAAGAGGTTTCCTAGGAAACAAAGGGGGACCCCAAAAGTATATAAATAGGAGTCCCATTGGCAGTTTTGACAATTTAAAAAGTTCGGGTTTAAATTTTTTTAAAACGGGTTTGTTTTTAAAATAAAAAGAAGGATGTTTTTAAAAAGGGTTTTTCTCCTACAAGGATTGGGGTTTTTTTTTGTTAAAAAATCTTGTAAAAAGGAAAATCACTTTGGGGATATGTGTCCCCTTAACATTTTCCCCACCAAATTTCCCAGATATTCCTTCTTGTATGATTGCATCACTCCTCAGGTCGCTATAGCTACAGACCTGTTTGATTTTAAACCTAAAAAGGCCCGGGCCCGCACTGGTTGCTATAGCAACAAACGTTTGTCCTCAGCACTCTTCACTGCAGACCAATAGTAGTCCCGTAAACCACCCGTGAATTCAAAAATGAACCGAGAAAAAAAGGACTGAGGGAAACTTTAGGGCAATGTAGTGAGACAACCACTTTTTTCAAATTTTCCCGGTTTCCCGACGGCTAAGGGAACCCCAGCACTTTTTTTTTCTACTCCTTGCCCCAAAAAAGATCACTTTAAAAGGGAAACCGACCAAATTCAAAAGCAGAAAGGAAAAAAAGGGTTCCCGCCCTCAAAAGGCAATAATGTGTTTGTGAGGTAACTCAGTTTCCCCTTTAAACCTCCCCGCTTATTGGGGTCCATATATCTTCTGGCCCTTTGGGGCCCAACACCCCAAAGACTTTAGAAGAGTTTTCTCCAGATTGCCTGGGGTTAAAAAAAGGATTCCTTTCTTACATATTTTGGATATTATTTGGGGCTATTAAAAAAAGGGATTCCTGCTTTCTCGACTGTTTTAAGCTTGGGAGGAAACTGAAGTTTTTGGGGAAAAGGAATTGCTTTGCTGTGTAAAATCTAATTTGGCGTTAAAAAAGGGTTCAAATTTTACCTTCCGTCTCCCGTTTTTTCTTCATCTTACAACAAGGGGCAACCCTTTACCCATCATCTCAAGGGATTTTTAGGGCCCAACCCTAGTTAGAGAGTTACCTTTGGGGGGAAATTTAAAGGGGGGGAAAACCACCCCCGCCAGCAGACCCCCCTCACACTGAAAGGCTAAAATTTACACGGCTTAAAATGGGACTTTTAAACATTTTCCCTAAAATTTCCCGGCGATTTCGCAAATTTTCGGGCTGGAATATTTCCCCCGTCATTAAAGGTAATCCCCCAGTTCTCATTTGAGAAAATATGGGTTACTCTCCTCTTTCCCCGCCCCGGCAATTTCACCGAGGGGGGGAAAAAGCTAATTTTCCCCAAATTTTTTAAAATGAAAAAAACAGGAGAAACTTAAATTTAAACGGGGGCGCAAAAAATTTGCAAAGGGGCACGCCCCTTTCCCCCCCCCCCCCCACCCCCCCTCCCCCGGGATGCCCCCGCCCCTTTAAAAACCCCACCCACCCCCTAAAATCATAAAAGGCTTTGGGAAAAAACCAGGGAGATGCCCCCTTTTAGCCCCGGTAGTTTGCCCCCCATAACCAGGTATTTCCCCTTACAGGCCGGGAGATGCCCCCCTTGTAGCCAATTTGATGCCCCCTCTGTAGCCAGGGAGAGCCAAATTTGTAGCCAGGGAGCGCCCCCCCCCCGTTTTTGCCAGGGAAGTGCCCCCTTTTTTAGCCAGGTAGATTCCCCCCTTTTTGAGCCAGGTTTGGGGGCCCCCCTTTGTTGCCAGGTATGCCCCCCATTGTTTGCCAGGTAAATGCCCCCATTGTTAGCCGGTAGTGCCCCCTCGTTGCCCCGGTATTTCCCCCCTTTTTGCCAGGTAGTGCCCCCATTTTTTGCCAGGTAGACCCCCCATTGTAGCCGGAAATGCCCCCCTTGTTTGGGCCCGGGGTTTTCCCCCATTGTTTGGCCCGGAAAACCCCCCCCTTGTTTGCCGGTATTTCCCCCCTTGTTGCCAGGTTTGTCCCCCCCTTGTTTGCCGGTAGTGTCCCCATTGTTCCCCCGGGATGCTCCCATTGTTAGCCAGAGTGGCCCCCATTGTTGCCAGGTTGTGCCCCCTTGTTGCCAGGAGACCCCCCAAATTTTAACCCCGGTATGCCCCCATTGTTTAGCCAGGTATTGCCCCCCTCTGTTGCCAGGTAGACCCCCCCTTGTACCAAGTAGTGCCCCCTTTTTATATTCCAAAAATTGCCCCCTCGTTCCAGGTAGAAACCCCCCCTTGGGACCCGGGATTTCCCCCCTTTTTGTATCAGGGGAAATGCCCCCTCTGTTGGGCCCGGGAGGCCCCCATTGTTCCAGGGATGCCCCCATTGTAGCCCCGGGAAGGGCCCCCCCTTTTTGTAGCCCCGGGTTTAACCCCCCCCCTTTTTAGCCCCGGTAGTTCCCCCATTTTGGGAGCCCGGGAGAGGGGCCCCCTTATTTTAAACCAGGGAGACCCCCCATTTTAGCCAGGAAATGCCTCATTGTAGGGCCCGGTAGAGGCCCCCCCAATTTTTTAGCCAGGTAAAAAGAAATAAAAAAGAAAATAATAAAAGTCACTCACCCCCACCAGGCCCCTGCAGCACGGCCCGCTCCGGGCATCACAGTGGGGGGAGTTTTCCAAGGGCCCCCGCCCTCCCCTTCCCCCGCGCCGTTGACCTGTATGTTTCGGGGGCGCACAAAGGGGCCGGACATACAAAGGGGGGGAAGGGAGGAAAGGGGAAACGATCCCTCCTGCCCCCTCCCTGCACATTTTTAAAACGCACCGGGCGGGGGGGAGCGGGCGCTGCGGACGCTTCACCCGCCTGTAGAAGCGGCCCGGGGGCCAAGAGTAGCTTTCCCGGGACACCAGGTTTTGTGGGTATAACAACCGCGTTGGCAAACCTATCAGTTAAGATCAAAAAAGGTCCATAAACTTTTGCGACCTGAAGGGGCTGATGCAAACCCATTTAAAAAGGGGGAATCTAGGGAAAAGGTTTGGACTCCTTTAAAGGACCCTATATTACAAAGTACAAAATGTAAAAGGGCAGTGCACATCTTAATATATATTTGAAACGTAACATAGGTGCACACTGAAAGCAATGGACATACATCTAATACATAAATTCAGTGGCCACTAAGACTAAGTAAAACCTCAATTATATATGAATTATAGTGAATGCTTTACAGCTAAGGAAAATATGAAAAATCTGGGACTCTTAGTTTACAGTATTTGATCAAAGATTGAATAAGCTCACCTCCCAACACGTTCAAAAAAAAAAAAAAAAAAAAAAACACAACACACAAACAAAAAAACCCCCAAAAAAAAAAAACAACAAAAAAAAAAAAAAAAAAACAAAAACTGGGGTTCCCAGAGCAGGTGAGTCCCTACACTAAAACATTTTACCTTGCTAGGAGTCACCCTTTAAATCCGTGGAGCTTAATTCAATTGCAGGTTCCTCATCACTCCTGGGGAAAGTTGGCAGTCTGAATGGATCCTAGCAAGGTAAATGTTTTTGTTGTAGGACTCACCTGCTCTGGGAACCCCTTGACGTGTTGGGAGGTGAGCTTTTTAATATAATTTGGATCAAATAATGTAAACTAAGAGTCCCAGGTTTTTCTTATTTTCCTTAGCTGTAAAGATTTCCTATATTCCTATTATAAACTTGGGTTTTACTTTTGTCTTTAGTGGGCACTGATTTATGGTTTAGGATGGTTATGTCATTGCTTCAGTGTGCACCTATGCTTACCGTTATTCAAGTATATATAGATGTGCACAGCCTTTACATTTTGTAGTCTATTTGGGAGATGGCAATCTCCATTGGCTTGCTGCACTCAGCCACCCCTTTAAATACGTGGCAGGTTTAATTCCAATTGAGGTTCCTATTCACTTCCCTGGGAAGTGGCAGTCTGAATGGACTTTAGCACGGTAACATGTTTATTGTAGGGACTCACCTGCTTCGGGAACCCCTTGACGTGTTGGGGAGGTGAGCTTTAATACAATCTTTGGATCAAATACTGTAATCTAAGAGTCCAGTTTTTCATATTTTCCTTAGCTGTAAAGCATTTCTATATTTCCTATATAACTTGAGGTTTTACTTAGTCTTCGTGTGCCATGATTTATGTATTTGATATATTACAAAGTGGACTTGTTTTGTTTCTTAACATAAAAGCATCCTGTGTAAAGCGAGACAACCCCTTTAAGTTTTTATGCTCCATTTTTTAACTTTTTCAATTCTCTTATTTTTCTTTAATTTTCTTCTTTGTGGCATAATAGCATGTAATATTGTTAGCATATTATCATGTATACGTTCAATAGTTATTCCTAAATCTTAAGCAATGATCGCTTTATTGGAGAGGTGTGGCTCTTAACGTTTCTATAATATATGTGTACAACCATCAGCTCGAGTGCTGTGTCCTGAATTAACTACCAAAACAATATTTCATTCCTTACATAAATTAGATTTGCTCATAAGTTATTTGGACAGTAGGAGAGAGACGTACATGTAATTGATCTTCATGGTAAGTGCTAGATGCAAAGGCTGGTGAGTTGGAAAAACAGCTGGCAGGTCAGTAGAGGGATAATATACTATACTTAAATGACTTTCTGGAAAAATGGAAAAAGTTAACAGCTTTTGTGACCATGATAATTGTGGATTTTGATTATTTTCAATGCCTAAAGAAACTGTCAGAGAATTGGAGCTTTTAAACATTGACATTTTAACCGACTTTTGGAAATCCTTATGACTACATGGATCTCCTGCACGATCTCATTTTTTTTTAATTAATTAGGTTTTGTTAAAGGAGATGTCTCACTACAAGGATTGCTTTTTTATGTTAAAGATCTTGCATAAAACAAGGATCACTTTGCAGTAATGTCTATTAACAGTGTCCTACTTCTTCTGAAGATATCCGTCTTTGTTGGGCTGCACCAGTCACTTTAGTCTTTATAAGCTCAGACCTGTTTGAGTCTATCTGATAGGCTGGCCAACACTGGTTGCTATAGCTACAGACCTGGGCTTCTACTGCAAGCCTCATAGGAGCTAGTAAAAAGCCCTGAATTCAAAAATGCAACCAAGAAAACTTGACTGAGGTTAAACATGAATTCAATGTAGTGAGACAAACCCTTTAATATGGGCTATAGTGTACAGTGATGTGAAAAGTATTTGCCCTTCCTGATTTTTTTAATCTTTTGAATATTGTACTTTAAATGTTTCAGATCACCAAAGGAAATTTAAATATTAGAAAAAACATAACACAAGTAATCACGAAAAGCAGTTGTTAAATGGAGGTTTTTTATTATAAATGGAAAAAGTAATTAAAAACCTACAGGGCTATGTGGAAAAAATGATTGCCCACCCACCTCCCCCCTTGAAACATAAATAACTGTGTTTTGTCACATCTTTGGGAAGCCTAGTTTAATTTCTCTAAGGCCTCATCCCAAAAGGGGGGGGGGCCTAATTTCTGTCACACCTGTTCTCAGCAAGGAACCACTTAAATAGGATCTGCCTGACAAAGTGAAATAGACAAGAGATCCTCAGAGTAGACATCATGGCGGAGAGCCAAAGAATTCAGGAACAACATGAGGAAACAAAGTTATTCTATAAGTCTAGAAAAAAAGGGGTTTGTAAAAGCCATCTCTAAAAGCTTTGAGACTCCCACAATGGAGAAAGAAAACATGGAATAGTGGTGAACCTTCCCAGGTGTGGCCGTCCATCCAAAAATACTCAAGAGAGCAGCGATACTCATCAAGAGGTAACAAAACCCTTCACAACAAATCCAAAGGAACTGCAGTCTCACTTGCTTCAGTTAAAGTCCAGTGTTCATGATTCCACATAAGAAAGAGACTATGCAAAAAATGGCAAGCATGGCAGAGTTCCAAGAGACAAAAAACATGCAGAGCAAAAGAAATTAAAGGCTCATCTTGTTTTGCCAGAAAGAAACATCTTGATGATCCTCAAGACTCTATGGGAGAAGTTTCTGTAGATGATGAGACAAAAGTTGAACTTTATGAAGTGTAAGTCCCATTACATTTGTGCAGTAGAAACAAACACGAGCATTTCAGAAAAGTAACATCTTACCAATCACTAAAACATGTTATTGGCAGTATTATGGTTGGACTGTTTTGCTGTTTCAGGACCTGGAGGCTTGCTGTGTAAAGTGGAACATGAATTCTGCTGTTTACCAACAAATCCTGAAGGAGAATGTCTGGTATCTGTTAGTGACCTCAAGCTTAGGTTGCACTTAGGTTATGCAGGCTGGACCAATGATCCTAAAACACACAGAATCCATCTCTGTACAGGGTTAACCTTTAATCGATTGAGATGCTGTGCGATGAACTCTAAAAAGCCATTCATGCTTGTAACCCTCCTGTGTGGGTATATTACAATCAATTCTGCAAATGAGTGGACAATATTCCTAGGTGTTGTAAAACACTCATTGCAGTTATCACAAACACTTGTTTGCAGTTGTTGCTGCTAAGGGATGGCCAACAGTTAGTGGTTTATGGGGTATTTACTTTTACACACAGGGCCCCTGTAGGTTTTTGATTAATACTAAAGCCGCTTAATTTAAAAACTGCATTTTGTGTTTGTATTATATTTGTCTAATATTTAAATTGTTTGGTGATCTGAAACATTTAAGTCTGACAAACATCTAAAAGATTAAAAAAATCAGGAAGGAGGGAAATACTTATTCACACCACTGTGAATAAGTGATGTGTTATTGTGCTTTATACTTTTATTTTAGTTTATCTCCGCTAAGCCCTCCCCAAACAAAACATCACACTATTCAAAGTAGAGTGATGTTCGTGAGGAAGGGCTGCAACGGTCTCCTGGCTTAGCATGATAGTGTTGATATGCAGGTAGGGCCACTGGCTCTGCTATTGTGTATGCAACAGTAACGAATGACATTCCGAAAGGAGCATCAATCACTTGCTGCCATACACATAATAGTAAAAGTAAAAAAATACAAAAAAAAACACAGTTCATCAATAAAAGCTTATTTATATACACTATAAGCCCATTACAAAGCCTAATTAATAAAAAAAAGAAGCAGACAATCCCTTTATTTTCTCAGTTGGCAGATTGATGAGGGCTGAAGTAAAGTGGCAAAACTATTTAGATCCTAAGTCATTTAAAATGCAGTGTGGGACAAGGGAGGGAAAGGAGGGGCCCCAACGCTGCTGTTTAACTTTTTGCGGCCCCCATTTTATTTTAGTGCATGCTGCCACCTACCAGCCGTTTCTTCACTTAAACTTTATGGGGAGTAGTGTTGAGCGATTATTATCGACAAAGTTTGAATCGTCACGGTATTTTACGTGATCGGATTTTTTAGATCAGCGATAAATTTAGGTTAAAATCTGTGCATAATCTATTAATATCAGTCATTTTCGGCGTCTCTGTCATATTGGCAGCCAGCAATATCAGCTTACGAATAGGAGAGGGTGGAGATGTAGTGTGCGGACGTCATGACTGGGAGGGGTGTGTGTATGGGTTGCGTTGGCTGGTAAAAACATGGACCTCGTTTTACATAGAACAGCCATTCCTGTTAATGATCAGGTCTGTCAGCGTACATAAGCTGATAGTAGACGTCGCGCTCTGCTTGATCCTATCAGCTCAGCAATACAGCTCAGCGAAATTTATTCATTTTTCACAGGAGACAGGCTCTACTTTTAGCTGTGATCCTTAGAAGTTAGTTTAGAGCAGAGATTTGCAGATTTTAGGTAGTTAGGCAGAGAATTTTAAAGGAGCATCTACCTCTGTAAAGTCAACGGGGGGGGAGGGGGAGGGCGAGGGCGAACAAAGACAAGCTTCTATAAAGGATACTGGAATTATGGTACAGCCAAAACTTGTGTTTAGACATTGCATTGCCTTATATTAGGATACAAGATCTTTTTTAAGTAACTGCAGAGGTCTATTTGTTAGGTGGCAAAACTCACTTTTATTCTCAGTATACATTTCAGATATGGTGAGGAAGTGTTTTCTTGTTCAATTTTTTGCCCTGTCCAGCTTTGTGATATAGCCACCTTGCACTTAAAATTTGAATACAGCAATTTGAGTCACCATCAGGTTGATAGGTGCCAATAAAAATACTTTTATTTTCAGTATAATTTCAGATACGTATGTTTTTTTCTTTGGCGCTAGGCGCTCTGTTGATATAGCCACTTGCTGTTAAATTTGAATCCAGCAACTTTGTAGTCACCACAGTGTACTGATAGGTGCCTAATATTAACTTTATATCCGTATACATTTCAGACAGGTGTTTTTTCACTTTTGGTCAGTTCAAGCTTTGTTGATAGATCTACTGTGCAGTTTAATTTGATCCAGCAACTTTGTTAGTCACGCAGAGTGTTACCGATAGGTGGCAAAATTACCTTTTATTATCAGTATACATTTTCAGACAGGTTCATGGGTTTTTTTCAACTTTTGGTCAGCAAGCTTTGATGAGATCGATCTACTTTTGCAGTTAAATTAATCCAGCACTTTGTAGTCAACCACAGGTTTGATAAGGTTGCCAAAAAAAATTCCTTTTTATTCATCAGTAGTAGTACATTTTCAGATACGTTGGTTTTTTCACTTTGGCGCAGGCCTGCTGTTGTTGATAGAGCCACCCTTGCAGTTAAAATTTGAATCCAGCACTTTGTAGTGCACCCACAGGTGTACTGATAGGTGCCAAAAATACCTTTTAATAATCCGTATACAATTCCAGACAGGTGTTTTCTATTCACTTTTGGTCAGTCAAGCTTTGTTCATAGATCTTCTTTTGCAGTTAAAATTTGAATCCAGCAACTTGTACGTCACCACAGGTTTGATAGTGCCAAAAAATACCTTTTATTATCAGTTACATTTAAGATACGTATTTTTTTCATTGTGGCGGCGAGGGCCAGCTGGTGTTGATAGATGCTCACACCTTGCATGTAAAAATTTGAAATCCAGCAACCTTTGTAGTCACCACAGTGTACTGATAAGTGCCAAAAATACCTTCCTTTATTATCCGTTATACATTTCAGACGGGTGTTTTTTTTACACTTTTGGTCAGTCAAGCTTTTGTTCATTGAGCTACTTTGCAGTACAAAATTTTGAATCCAGCAATTTAGTTTCACCACAGGTTGAATTGATTAGGTGCCAAAAATACCTTTTTTTTTTTCCGTATACATTCAGATACGTGTTTTTTTTCACTTTTGCCCAGTTCAGATTTGTTGATAGAGCCACCTTGCAGTTTAAATTGAATCCGCAGCAATGTGTAGTCACCACAGGTGAATTGATAGGTGGACAACAAAAAACCTTTTATTTCCGTATACATTTCAAGGATAGGTGTTTCAGATAGGATGTATGTCTGGCCTGGCAGCTGACCTCCGTGTTAACTGATGGTCTTGTCGCGGCGTAGCACTAGCTCTCACCGTTAGCTGCAATCTGGAGGCTTCAAATTTCTCTAAAAAATCGATTTGAAAAATGTGATTTCTGTGAGGTTAAGTAGTGTCAAATAAGGGTCCAGGGTGACACAATTGCACAATTTGAGAGGCTTAAAAATTTTTCTGGGGTTGGAGGTCACTATGGGGGTCGCATCATTTGATCTCCAGGGAGAGTTGTCCCTATCAATGAGAGATGGATTTGGAGGAAACTGAAAACATTGATATGATTGGCTGAATCACGTCTCAGGAAGCAGGAGGGCAAATGTCTTCTCAAATAAGAGAGTGTTTTGGGGATGATTAGAGGACATTTGAATTACTTATTGGGGTGTTGCGGACGAATTTAACAAATTCTACACGTGTAAAAAATACTTTAAAACTGACAGGGAGGGGTGTATGTTTTTATCCACTTATTGAATAAAAAAGGCAAAGATGGGTTTAATAATGTTAAAACTATAAATAAAACCATAGTTGCAACTTTCGAAAATGAAAAGCAGGAGACTTTAGTGGGCGGCGCGCTAAGCGCCGCCGCAGCAAAAATTTGACAATGGACACGCCATCTTGTCGGTATGCCACGCCCTTCAAAAAGCCACTCCACTCCACCTAACTGCATATCGGTTTGAAAGAAGCCTGGTAGATGCACTTATAGAAGGTAGGAGCCCCCCATAACAGGTGTGCCCCTTACAGGCCGGTAGGATCCTCCTTGTAGCCAAGTAGAGCCCCCTCTGTAGCATGGTAGAGCCAAAATTTGTAGCCAGGTAGATGCCCCCCCTTTGTTAGCCAGGTAGGTGCCAACCTTTGTTAGCCAGTAGGTGCCCCCCTTTGGTTAGCCTGGTAGTGCCCCTTCTGTTAGCCAGGTAGTTGCCCCATCTGGTTAGACAGTAGTGCCCCCATTGTTGCCAGGTAGTGCCCTTATTGTTGCCAGGTAGACCCCCCAGTGTAGCCAGGTAGGGCCCCCATTGGTTCTGCCAGGTATTGCCCCCATTGTTGCCCGGTAGTGCCCCCATTGTTGCCAGGTAGTGCCCCCATTGTTTGCCAGGTAGTTGTCCCCATTGTTTGCCAGGTAGATGTCCCCTCTGTTGCCCAGGTAGTGCCCCCTCTGTTGCAGGTAGTGCCCCCTCTGTTGCCCAGTTGTGCCCCCATCGGTAGCCAGCGTTAGTGCGCCCTTTGTTGCCAGGTAGTGCCCCCTCTGTTGCCAGGTAGATGTCACCTCTGTTGCCAGGTACGACCCGGTAGTGCCCCCTCTGTTGCCAGGTAGGCCCCAGTATGTTAGCCGGTAGTGCCCCATCTGTTAGCCAGGTAGTTGCCCCTTTGTTAATGAGTTTTAGTGCCCCCTTTGTTGCGGGAGTGCCCCCATTGTTGCCAGGTAGATCGTCCCCTCTGTTGCCAGGTTGTGCCCCTCTGTTGACAGTAGTGCCCCTCTGTTGCCAGGTAGTGCCCCCAATCTGTTAGCAGGTAGCCCCTTTGTTGCCAGGTAGGATGTCCCTTGTTGCCAGGTTTGTGCCCCCATTGTTAGCCAGGTAGTGCCCCCATCTGTATTAGCCAGGTAGTGCACCTCTGTTGCCAGGTTAGATGTCCCTCTGTTGCCAGGTAGTGCACCCCTTTTTCTTTGTTTTTTGGGGGCCCAAGGTAGTGCCCCCCTTTGTTGCCTGGTAGGTTGCCCTCTTGTTAGCCAGGTAGAGCCCTAAGCTAATAAAAAGTAAAATAATAAAAAATCAACTTACCTCCCAGGCTCCTGCAGCACGGAGCTCCTGGGCCGATCTCTTCAGCGGGGCAGGGGGAGTGAGAGCAGCCGCGCGTCACTCCCTGCAGCCGCGCGTCACTCCCCCTGCGCCGCCTGACCTGATATGTGCGGCGCACCACCCCGGGCGGACATACAGGGGAGGAGGGAGCGATCCCTCCTGCCTCCTCCCCGCACAGTGAGGACGCGGGCGGGTGAGCGGTCGCTTCCAACCCCTGTAGGAGCGGTCCGCGGCGCAAGAGTAGCGCACAAGCGCTACTCTTGCGCCGCGGTAATTTAAAGGCCCCCCGGGCCGCCTGCAGGGCGGGAGGAATGCCAACTCCCCCGGGAGGGGGGGAAAGGGGACCCCAATAGGGGGGGACCCCCCGCCAAAAACGGGAGAGTTGGCATGTATGAATAAAACTTCCCTAAATAAATTCTGTAAACAAATGTCAGTTACCAAAAAATATAAAATGACAGTCACTGTACAAACTAGCATAGTGGCACTTTGTGATCTGTGGATCAAACAGGTTTAGGGGTCATGCTGTGGCCCAGGACAGGGATAGTCTATGTCCAGTGAAACTAAAATGGTGTTTGAAAGACTCCTTTTTCCGGCACTTTTTAAATGTGGGGGTCATGCAGGTTTGGGGCTCATGCTGTGCCCCAGGACAGGTATAGTCTATGTCCAGTGAAACAAAAATGGTGGTTGAAAGACTCCTATTTCCGGCACTTTTTAATCTGTGGGTCAGACAGGTTTAATGGTCATTCTGCGGTAAAAGGACAGATATAGTTTAATGTCCAGTTCAACTAAAATGGTGGTTCAAAGACTCTTTTCCGGCCCCACTTTTTAATTTTGGGGGTCAGACAGGTTTAATGGTCATACTGCGGTCCAGGACAGGTATAGTCATGTCCAGTTCAACAAAAATGGGGGGTTTTTGAAAGACTCCTTTTCCAGCACTTTTTAATCTGTGGGTCAGACAGGTTCAATGGTCATACTACGGTACAGGACAGATATAGTTAATGTCCAGTTCAACTAAAATGGTGTTCAAAGACTCCTTTTCCCGGCACTTTTTTAATTTGGGGGTCAGACAGGTTTAATGGTCATACTGCGGTCCAGGACAGGTTATAGTCAATGTCCAGTTCAAACTAAAATGGTGGTTTCAAAGACTCCTTTTTCTTGCACTTTTTAATCTGTGGGTCAGACGGGTTTTTAATGGTCATATGTGGTACAGAACGGTATATTTCAATGTCCAGTTCAGCTAAAATGGTGGTTGAAAGACTCCTTTTCCGGCACTTTTTAATCTGGGTCATGCAGGTTTGGGGCTCATGCTGCGTTCCAGGACGGGGATATTCAATGTCTAGTTCAAGTAAAATGATGGTTCAAATCATACTGCCTTCTGGTTTTTTTAATTTGTGGGTCATTCAGGTTTAAGGGTCATGCTGTGGTGCAAGACAGGAAAGTGAATGGTCTGTGATTTTTTTCTGTGGCTTTTATAACAAAAATTGTCTTGCCTAAGATGTAGCACATATACAGTTTGCTGTTGTGGATGTTAATTCCAGCTTCTCCTCCTGTTTGGTTGGGAAGAATGAAGGTGTTGTTCCTCCCCATAGACTTTAATGGTCATCGGTGTTTAAACTTTTTATCGACTATCGGATATCTTATTGATAATTGCCGATATCGACTATCGACCCGATGACGATAGTCAACGTAATCGCTCATCACTATGTGGGAGTAACGGTGGACTGTGGTCTGTGGACGCTGAGGAAGTCTCCCGGCCGGTCCCTACCTAGCGCTGCTGCCTCCATCCGCTCTCTCCCTGCTGCTAGGAGAGTCTGCGCGCCGATAGTCGCGCACACAGGGAGGAGCTGCGGCACTGCGGAGGCAGAAGGAAGCGCGTCCTGCACTTAAAGCCACAGCCGCCGCCCGCCGAGAATGTAAGGAGGAGTCGGGGGGTCGGGCGAAGGGAGGGAGAACGCTGCGCGCTTGCATAGAGAAGGAAAGCGTCAAGATGAACTGACATCTAGCCACTTGCCTTCTCTAATTTGAAAAGTAAATATTACACAACGGAGCTCGTCGGGGCCCACCAGGAATTCACCGATTCCCCGGTGGCTCAGTCCGAGCCTGGATCCTATTGCAGGCAAAGCAATAGGGGCAGCTCCTTCTGCAGCCAGAAAGTCCGACAAGCAGAGTCTGTACTATCTAAGGGTATGTTCACATGGCCAACAAGGCTGTGGATTATCCATAAATTTATAACAGTTCAAGGGTGACATGTATGATTTTTTGCTCATAGGTGTCATTTTTTTTTGCACACATTAGTAGTGTAGAATGCGCCTGAATCTATGAACCTTTTCTACTCCGTGTCATAGATTTAGCGCTTTCTAGCTAAGCGACAATTCTGGCTCAGGTAAACCACTTTTAAACCACTGTCAATCAAAAGTCATAAATGTGTAGCTTCGTACGGTTGTAGTGCGCCCCACCCCCAGCACGCCCCCCAACCTCAAGCACATTACAGTACAGCGTCCTGTTAACAGACCACTATGCCCCATTACTGTGCAGATGTTCTTTCTTTCCAAACATAGCAGGACAGATGTGTAATTCTCTGTTTTTTATTTCTGCTCCATGTACAGAGAATCAGTGGAGGAATAAGTAGGGTAAAAATCTCTATTTCAGTGGTGTAGATAGAAGATTCAGCATCAATTTAATTTAGTATTCTAATCCCATCATTCAAAGACAAATGCACGCATTGTGCATGGATGTGGTTTTGTATTGTTTTCAGTGCCCTATTTGAGACGTCTTTTTTTTTTTTTAAAAAATGCAGTGGCCAAGCGTTACGTATGTTATTATTAATCTTAAAATTATTTACCAACCTTTCTTTTTTTAATGCTATTATTATGTAAAAAATGAAAAAACAAATGCCTGCATAGTTGACTTTTCTTCAGATATCTACACCTTAGAGACTTCCTGACCCTCATTCTATATTGCACTGTAGTTGCTCAGCTGCTCTTGTTAATATATTACTGTGAGCTTCATTGAATAGCCTTGTCTGTGCCAGCTGTCAGGAACCTCCAAAACCATCAATTTTTCTATTTTTATCTGTTTGTGATCAAGACTTTTGAGTAGATGACTTTGTAAAAGCAAAAGGACTGTTATGAAAGGCTTATCTTTCTTATTGTTTCTGTTAATTTTGCCACAAGTATGATTTGCAAGAAATGTTGGGTATGTATGATCAGTTGAATAGCACATTCATAGTACGTGAATAAAAAATACTTTAAATATAATAATATTGAAAAAACGTTTTGCATACAATGCTTTTGGCAGCAAGAACAAAAAAGACATTTATAGATTAAAAAAATTTCAGTCCAAAATGCAGATTTAGTTTCCTTTCTCAACATGTGAACTCTATGATTTTATGTGATTGTTCCATGATGTAACATTTGCTCTTTTCTGTTTCATCACTCTAAATATAAAGAACGGGAGCCTCTCCTGTGTGTCTGGACAGGAACCCGAAAGTGAAGAAGAGTAGATCCTGGGGAACTCTGGAGCTGCAGTGGTTGGGGATTAGAAGGTAGCTATAATACATCATATTTTTGTGACTAATAACTATAGTTTAAGTTTCACTCACCTGTCCAAAGCATATTGGACAGGTGTTCCAGACCTAGTTATGCTTGTCCAGGTGTTCCTGGGTAAACTTTTGCCTTGCCTTGATATGCTTCAGTGGTGACTTACTTTGGGAAATCTCTTGACAGAGAGAAGCAATCTAGAAAAGTGATATTCTGTGGATATATACCTGCTCAAATACTTCTGTCTCTTGTCATCCCAAAAAGACATGATGATGTTGGAATCAGGGCTCTGTGGTTGCCATATCATCACTTCCAGGACTCCACAGGCAAAGGGTGGTCGCACTAAATATTGATTTTATTTTGATTTCACCTTTGTTCATTCCACCGTTGTTCATTCACTTTGCATTTTGATAAGTGAGAAAAATAAACTATTAGCTCTTCCAATTTTGAAAGCTTTGCACAGATTTTGAAAATGTAGTATGCACTACCTTCAACTGTTTTGTAAATGGAAAATGCCCATTAAAACCTATAAAGAGTGAATAAAATACAGATGCGTTCATATGTGATCCATTTTGTATCATTACATCATCAGTATTTCATCCGTTTTTCAAGGTAGCTGTCTTAGGTAGCTTGACAGGGTATTTCTACCAAAGACATTGATGACACATCTATAAGATATGCCATCAATGTCTGATAGGTGCAGGTCCTACCTCTGGGACCAACACCGAACTTGAGAATGAGCACCCAAACCCTGTTTGTCTTGATCGAAGTGGTGGTTGGGACACTCTCATTGAAATCAATGGGCGTTCCGAGTAAGCCGAGAGTTTTTGGAGCTTGTTCTTAGAGGTGGGACCCACACCTATTAGACATTGATGACATTTCCTATCAATATACCATTAATGTGTATGGTGAGACAATCCCTTTAGTTTCCTGCCTAGAAAAGAGCTCATCATATTACTGATCAGTAATACTGTTATATTATTTATGACATTAACCTGTTATACTGTGTAACGACTCTGATTGGCACATACAGCAACAACACTTATAACAGAAATAAAAAAATACATAAAAATAATTGTATGGACTTACCAGTGGTTGATGAACAGCAAGACAGATAATAACAAAGTCACGAATGAAGATGGAAGGATACATGGCTTGAATCCAGAAGCAGAATATCCAAAAATACCTGACCATAACAACTAGCTTTTCCTAAAAGTGCCTATTGTGATAAGTTTGTAGAATCAAGAAGTGATAAATGAATTTATTGCATTTTACTCTGCACAGTAAAATCTCAAGGGAACTGTAGAAGTGATTTAATTTTGGTTGCACTGTTTCACCTGTGAAAACCAGAAGATGCACTGCAAAACGGTTGTAGTTTGTGTTAATACAGATTTGGATTTTTAGCTTGCAGTTTTTAAATGCACTGTGTAAAAGCACTCTAAGGTAAATGATGGAAGTGCTACAGGAAAAAATAGATGTGGATACAATAGCAATGAAAGAAATAAATGAAAACTCAAATAAGTGCATCTCTAGAATTAATATACCATGATTAGTGCTTACAGCATAAGTAAAGATGCAAGTGCATCAAATAGCAGCCAATACAATGTAAGTTCATACACCATATCACCAAATTATATAGATGGTATGCATTCAATAAATACATACATAAAGTACAATAAATAATGCATTTACTTTTTAGTTACCCACAGCCACTCCCGACGTTTCGCCTTAATTGATCACCAGACGAAGCATTAACCCCTTAAGCCTAATACCTGAAAAGTAGTTAATGACAAGAATTTTTTTTTGTTTTTGCCTCCTTGCGTTTCAACAGTTGTAACTTTTTAATTTTTTTAATGGCACAGTTGAATGAGGCCTCGTTTTATTCAAGACGAGTTGTACTTTATGGGGGAATAGTTTTTTAAGGGTTTACTTTAAATAACTGCAGAATTTTTTTCAAAAATGTTTACTTTTTTTTGTTTTTTTTTTAAATTTTTTTACACCATTCACATTTCACACTTAATTCGTTAGATTAATTCTACAGGTTATTACGGTTGTATGGATACCTAATATGTGCAGTTTTTTTTGTGTGTGTAATGTATGCACAATTATTACATTTATTTTTTATTAAAAACATTTTTTAATTTTTTTTTACACTTTTTATGTTTTTTTTACTTTTTTTAAAAATCCCATGAAGGGAGAACTGTTACTTTTTTTTAACACTTAGTAATGTATTAGCATATTCATATATGCTAACACATTATAATCTGTGTCAGTCTGACATAGGCAGTGATCAGGGAAGCTCACAGTCTATCCTGATCGCTGGCTTCTTACACAGAAAGCTTTGGGGCCACTCTGGGTCCCCAGGGTTGACTGTGTAGCCGTTCCCCAGGATCTGTCGGGTCACCGGGTGTCCCCATCACACGACAGAGTGCTACCGTGACGAACTGCTGCAATCAAAGGGTTAAAGCACCAGGGAGCGGAGGTTGTCTGCAGTGACACCAAAAGACGTCGCTGCAGATGAACGACCTGCACCAGCCGACGTCAAATGACGGTGGGCGGTTGTTAAGGAGTTAAGGTGAAACACACGTCGGCAGTAGCTGTAACTAGCAATCTAAATGCGTTGCTTTATACACTTGCACTGTATTCATGTATTTACTTATTGTATGTATTTATTTATTTATTGTCTTGAACTAAGCTACTCATAGAAGCTGATAAGATTAGTTTGATAGGAACGATCCTTCATAAACCCATGTTGGAACGGAGTAATACATTTACTTTCAGTGAGATACTCCAGGATAGCATCTCTTAGAAAACCTTCAAAATTTTACCTACAACAAGGGTTACACTAACCAACCTATAGTTTCCAGGATCACTTTTTGACCCCTTTTTGAATACTGGCACCACATTGGCTATGCACCGATCCTTTGAGACATACCCTATTACTCTACAGTCCATAAATAGTAAGAATAGGGGTCTGTCTATCACATTACTTAATTTCCTTAAGATACAGGGGTGTATATCATCAGGACCTGGTGATTTGTCTATTTCAGTCTTCTTAAGGCGGAGCTGCACTTCTTCCTGAGTTAGACAAGAAGTTTGGAGTTTACCTCATCCTTCTGCCCATCAACAGGAATGTCATTTACCACAGTAAATACGGTGGAGAAAAAATTGTTTAATAGGTTTGCTTTCTCCTCCTCATCCTCTACAATACCTCCCTCACTACTTCTCAAAGGGCCAACATTTTCAGTTTTAATCTTTTTACTATTTATATAGTTAAAAAATATTTTACCTACAACAGAGGTTAAACTTACCAACCTATAGTTTCCAGGATAATTTTTTGACCCCTTTTTGAATATTGTCACCACATTTGCTATGCGCCAATCCTTTGGAACATACGCAGTTACTATACAGTCCATAAATATTAAGGCCTGTCTATCACATTACTTAACTCCCTTATGACATGGGGGTATATATAGAGATGGGCGATTGATTCTAACGAAGTGGACTTCGTTTAGAATTTCAGGCAAACTTCGGTTCTGATTGAAATCGAAGTTTGGGGTAGTTCGCGGGAACGAAGCGTGTTTTTAATTGCTAAAATGGCCGCAAGCACATGGTGTTACATGGGGCAAAGAAGTCTGGGAGGAAGAAAGGATTACCCTCAATGACATGTGCAGAGATGAAGCCAATCAGAGACCGGCAGGGTTCTGTGACGTCACCGCACTATATAAGTTCGGACGCGACACTGGCAGCCCACTCTCTTTTCTCTGTGCCGTGCTGTAACTGCTGCAGTAGCTTTAGCTGAGATCTCACTCAATAGAAATAACTTTTATACAGCGATTTTTTGGGGTGTGTCACAGATTTTCACAGAGACTGCTCCTCTTCCGTTCTAATTTTGATTTTGTGGGTAATTGGAAATGAAGTCCAGTGTGCATCCAATTAAGCTGCATATACATTTTAATGCCATCTGGGCAGTTCTGGAGCACATTGAATATCCAAGGGTTAGCTAAGCCTGTTTTTGCTGTTGTATTCAGTTAAAGAAACAGCTTTTTTCAATCCACATACTGTCACGGGCTGTGGTAGTGGATCAGCTAGACCACCGCAAGCGATGGCGTAAGCCACACCAGGGAGCGGAGTCTAAGTAGCACCCGGTATTCACCAGAGCCCGCCGCAAAGTGGGATGGACTTGCTGAGGCGGGAAACTACCAGGTCTCTTCCACTAGCTTGATTTGCTTGCAGTGGAAGCCAAGGGTAAGCGTGGTACAGAATCGCCAGACGTAGACGTAGTCAGGGACAGGCAGTAGGTCAGGAAAGGCGGCAGAGGTTTGTCGTCGAGGGACGGAAGCTTGGACGGTATGGTACACAGTAATACAAACGAGGCTCAAGGAACGCTTTCTCTATAGTCAAATGGCCCTAGGGAGCGGGAACGCGCGCGCTGGGAGACTGGAGCAGCAGCAGGAGCGCGGACGGGTAAGTGGGGAGGGACCTGGCCGGCTGAGTGAGCGCCCCTGCTACCCGACATGCGGGCAGCGGTGCCACTCGCGGGGGGAACAGTGTGCATCCCCCCCTTCGGCCTCCCCCACTTTCTGGCCTGAAGGAACCTCTGAATAATATTACGGTCCAGAATATTGTCTTCTGGTTCCCAGGACCTTTCTTCAGTCCCCTTCCAGTCAATGAGGAAAAAACGCTTCCCTCTTACCGTCTTCATATCCAGAATCTCCTTTACACTAAAGACATTGGTGGCATCGGCCTCAGGAGTAGGAGGAGCAACTACCCGAGAGAAACGATTTAGGATGACTGGTTTCAGAAGAGAGACATGGAAGGAGTTCGGGACCCGCACAGTGGGAGGAAGGCGGAGCTTTTTTATGCGTTTCAGCACCTCGAACGGACCCAGGAACCGGGGACCAAGCTTATAGCTGGGAACCTTGAGACGGATATATCTAGCCGACAACCACACCTTGTCACCAGGAGAGAAGATCGGTGGGGGTCTTCGCTTTCTGTCCGCTTGGGCCTTGGTACGAGCGTAAGCCTGGCGTAGAGAATGGTGCGTCTGATTCCATATGGCTGTTAGGTCCTGGACCAGCTCCTCCACGGCTGGGACCTCAGAGGGTACAGAAAGGGGGAGGGGTGGGCAGGGATGTCGCCCGTAGACAATGAAGAAAGGAGCAGCTCCGGCAGACTCCGAGTCTAAGGAGTTGTAGGAAAACTCCGCCCAGGGTAACAAATTAGACCAATCGTCTTGACGCGCAGAGACAAAGTGGTGCAGGTAGTAGCCTAGAGTCCACTTGCCCATTGGACTGAGGGTGATAGGCCGAAGGAAAGTCCAGTTTCACTTGTAGCTGGTTACAGAGGGAGCGCCACAACCTTGAAACAAATTGGACACCCCGATCCGAAACTATGTGCCGAGGAAGCCAATTTAGCCAGAAAATGTGTTGGAAAAATAGGCTGGCAAGGCGAGGGGCTGAGGGTAGGCCTGGCAGAGGAATAAAGTGAGACATTTTTTAAAACCGGTCTGTAACCACCCAGATCACGGTGCTACCAGAGGAAGAAGGGAGATCCGTGATAAAGTCCATGGCCACATGGGTCCAAGGACAGCTGGGTTTCGGCAGTGGTAGGAGCAGACCTGCCGGCTTGGGACGAGCTTGGGACGAGGGGAAGTGCAGGACTCCACGAACTCACGAACATCTTGGACTAGACCTGGCCACCAGTAAAATCGAGAGATGAGGGAGCAAGACCTCTGCACCAATGGGTGCCCAGCCATACAGGAGCAATGACCCCACGATAGTATCTTCTTCCGAAGAGCCGGACGAACGTATGTCTTGCCGGGAGGAATACATTGTAGGTCTACTGGTGCGGCAGAGATGAGCCGTTCTAGAGGGATAATGTGCCTTGGAGTGGGTTAGTTCCCAGTCACATCCGAAGCACGAGAGAGAGCGTCGGCCTTGACATTTCGTTCAGCAGGGCGAAAATGAATTAGAAAATTAAACCTGGAGAAGAAGAGGGACCAACGAGCCTGGCGTGGATTTAAGCGTTGAGCTGTTTGGAGATATAACAGGTTTTTATGGTCGGTGTAGATGTTGACGGGTGACGAGCTCCCTCCAAGAAATACCGCTATTCCTCCAAGGCCAGCTTGATGGCCCGTAACTCCTGTCGCAAATAGAGTAATTCCTTTCCACGGCAGAAAAACTCTTAGAGAAAAAAAACGCAAGTGAGGGTCTTGCCTTTGGGCCCTTTCTGAGAGAGTACAGCCCCGGCCCCCACCGAGGAGACATCGACCTCAAGAAAGAACGGTTTTTCCGTATCTAGCCGGGAGAGCACAGGCGCAGAGGCAAAGGCAGACTTTAACTTGGTGAAGGCTTCCTCTGCCGCCAGTGGCCAGAGCTTCGGATCGGCGTTCTTCTTGGTTAACGCCACTATGGGAGACACCAGCAAGGAGAAATGTGGTATAAATTGCCTGTAATAGTTGGCGAAACCCAGGAATCTCTGTATGGCTCGGAGACCCACGGGGCGTGGCCACTGTAGAATGGCAGACAACTTAGTGGGATCCATCTGCAGGCCCCTGTCGGAAATGATGTAGCCAAGGAATGGAAGGCTCTGCTGATTGAATAGACACTTCTCGAGCTTGGCATAGAGGTGGTTGGCCCTTAGATGTCTGAGGACTTGTCGTACATGAACTTGATGGGACTTAAGGTCGGGAGAGAACACCAGAATTTCATCCAGGTAGACAACCACGCATGTGTACAGGAGGTCCCGGAATATGTCATTGACAAATTCTTGGAAGACAGCTGGGACATTGCAGAGTCCGAAGGGCATGACCAGGTACTTGAAGTGCCCGTCACGTTGAAGGTGGTTTTCCATTCATCATGAAAGAAGAAAAGAAAAGCCAGCTCACCTCGTCGTATTCGGCTGTAATATTGTAGACAAGACTGTTCTCAAATCTGCGTCCCATGTAACGCAATAGAGTCCAAGGCAAAGAAGTAGAGGTAGATTGGTACCAGTCGATGATTGAATAAAAAATATTCAAATTTTTTTGAAGCAATTTAAAAACAAAAAAGGAGATCAAATAAAGCAAACGTGTATACAAGCATGGTCAGAGGGGCTGATAAGCTGTAAGCTGACGCGTTTCGGGCCGGAAGTTGCCCTTAGTCTTAGCTACACCATAATGTCATAAGCACCCTCTTATAGTGATTTAAGAACAATCCAAATTAAAAATAAGTGTCGGCACCTGAGACGCACTTACCTGTAAAAGTGATTCCATAAGCAAACCAATGGTGATCGCGTGGTTAAACCTGCGGCCGGAAAGCGGAAACGGAAGTAAACGTCACAAAATAAACCTGAAAGGCTTGCGTTCCATTTAGCGGAAGTGACGTTAACCGATGACCGGACGCAGTAAAAAGCACGCAGCCAAGATAACTAAGTTGCCAGGTAACAGGAATGCGGTCAGGTGACGACACAACACAGAGCAGGATGAGAGCCTGGAAATGAAATACAATGTACAATAATACATAGTGTCTTCGAGTGGATTGACACATATACTAATTTACAGGCAAAAACACATGCTCAAATGTAACAAAACTGAGACAAACTAACAACTACATCCAGGCCGAAACACAAGATGTATAGATAAAAATCAGCAAGAGATAGTTCTTAATATTAGTCTATACATATTAAAATGCAGGAAGAATTCCTTGAATCTATGGTTAAATAGACAATAATCACATAAAGAGGCATATATCACAGAAACTGAAACTACACTATACTGCATATTAATGGTGAAACATGTCTTCCCGACGGAGATTCAGCCCTTTGGGCATAATGCTATTCAATAACAAAACCCAGTAAGGCTCCCTATCACGGAAACGATACTCCCAATCTCCCTCTCGTGCTGGCTTGGAAACTTTTTCAATTGCCATGACTCGAAGACTATTAGTACGAGATTCATGGCAAATAACACAATGCTGAGCTATATTAGATTTGTTAGTTTTATTAACATTGGAAACATCATTTAAATGTTCTAAAAAGCGGGTCTTTAGTTTGCGGATGGTACTACCTACGTATAATAAATTGCATAATGTACATGTGATAATATAAATCACATGATGCGAATTGCAATTGAGAAAACCCCGTATGTTATACATCTTAGAACCGTCTGAATTTGAAAAGCTATGGGTAGATGTGACATAACTGCAGGTTTTACAAGGGTAAGACCCGCATTTGAAAAATCCCTTGTGTCGTAGCCAGGTGGTTTTCGTGTTAACAGAGGAAATGGAGAACGGAGAGAGGATGCTGCCAATGGTTTTTGGTTTTCTGGCAACAACACGGCACCCACCCTGTAATATAGTATCCAATATCTCATCTTCCTGTAATATAGGTAAATATTTAAGTATTATATTTCTTATTGAAACAAATTGATGACTATGATCTAATACTAGTACAGGTTTATTTTCATTATAAGAGCTGGGTGTACGGAAATGAGTTTTACGAGTTAATAAACTCTCTCTGGAACGCTTGCCTGCCAGTGTTGAGGCCCTGTCTAGAGTCCAATTAGGATATCCTCTGGATTTTAGTCTATTTTGAATGACATATTTTTCATGCTCATAATCAGAGGAAAGGGTGCAATTCCTTTTGGCTTTAATGAGCTCTCCAACTGGAATTGCCCTTTTGTAGAATTAGTATGAAAACTATTGTAATGCAAGATTGTGTTACCACTGGTAAGTTTACGAAAAGTTTTAGTAGTGATAGTATGGTTGTGTGTGCCTACAAGTGTCAAATCCAAGAAGGTTATGAGAGAATTGCTTACTTGATGTGTGAATCTCAAGTTGAAAGGGTTGTTATTCAAATAATCCATAAAAGAGTGTACGGCAGGCACATCACCCCTCCAAATAAGGAAGAGGTCATCGATGTACCTGCTGTACCACTCAAACTCTTCCATTTATCACCCTCACGTATCCGTATGAGGCTGTAAGCTCCTCGCAGATCCAATTTAGTAAATATCTTGGCACCCCGGTCAAAAAGTTCCGTGATCAGGGGAGGAGGATAGCGGTTCTTTACCGTGATCTTATTGAGCCCTCGGTAGTCTATGCAAGTACGTAAGGAACCATCCTTCTTAGCCACGAAAAAGAACCCAGCCCCAGCTGGCGAGGAGGACTTGTGTATGAACCCCTTCTGGAGATTCTCCTTGATGTAGGTAGACATAGCCAAGGTCTCAGGTACCGACAGGGGGTAGACCCTGCCCCATGGAGGAGACATCCTGGGCAGAAGATCAATAGGACAGTCATATGGGCGATGGGGAGGCAACGTCTCGGCTTGCTTCTCGGAGAAAACATCCGCAAACGCTTGATACGGAGCGGGAAGGCCCGCCAAAAGCTTAGACGGCACTGTAGGAGAAGCGGGAAGCACCGGGCGAGGTGCCACCAGACAGCGAGACCGACATTCCGGACCCCAACTCAAGACTTCGTCCGTGTGCCAGTTGAGCACGGGAGCATGGCGATGCAGCCATGGGAGACCAAGGAGAATGGACGAGGAAGAACAGGGTAGCACGTAAAACATAAGTCTCTCTTTGTGCAGGACCCCTACTTGCAAGACCAGAGGCTCAGTTCGGAACCGAATTGGATCGCTGAGAATTTCTCCACTGACAGAGGAGATGAGTAGGGGCTTCTCCTGGTGGATCACGGGGAGGTTATTCTGGGACACCAGGGCAGCGTCCAAAAAGTTTCCAGCCGACCCAGAGTCCAGGAAAGCAGCAACTTGAAACTGGGAACCTGACTTAGTGCCGACGAGAACGGGCATGGTCAGATGAGGAGAGGCCTTGCTCTCACCTAGGGACGCCTCTCCCACGAACCCTAGGTGTGTACATTTCCCAGAAACTGAGGACTCAGTGGGCAAGATCTACGGAAATGTTCAGAACTGGCACAGTACAGACAAAGGTTCTCCTCACGTCTTCAGATTAGCTCCTGTGCAGACAGATGGGCTCTATCCACTTCCATGGCCTCCTTGGCAGCAGGCAGAGAGGGCCACTGTGGCAGCCTTTGGAATACCGGAGCCAGACGAGGGAGATGACGGGGTCTAGTCTGTTTGCGTTCTTGCTGGAGCTCTTCCTGGCGTTCCGAGAAACGGATGTCAATCCGAGTGGCCAGGGAGATAAGGTCACTCAGAAAAGACGGGAGGTCCCGGGCGGACAGGGCATCCTTTATGCGGCTGGAGAGGCCCTTCTTGAAGGTGGCGGTCAATGCCACTTCATTCCACGATAGTTCAAAAGCCAAAATGCGGAACCGTACCGCATATTCGCCTACAGATTTAACAAGGCGGTCCCGGCAGAAGAAGCCTGGGCAGGTTCCTCGAAAACATTCCTGAACTCGGTGAGGAATGTGGCAAGGTTGGCCGTGATTGGGCCGTCCCTGTCCCAGAGGGGGGTAGCCCAAGCCAGGGCTTTCGCGGAAAGAAGGCTGAGCACGAAAGCCACCTTTGACCGTTCGGTAGGGAATTGGTGGCCCATTAACTCGATATGCAGGGAGCATTGGGTGATAAAGCCCCTGCAAGCCTTGGAGTCCCCATCGAACTTGGATGGAATAGACAGACGGAGCCTAGGTCCAGCGGTTGGTGCAGGAACTAAAGGTTCAGCGGGAGCCACGGGAGCGGGTTGCTGCTGCTGAGCGGCCAGGAACTGCTGCATCATGGCGGACAGATGGCTGAGTTGCTGGGCTTGCTGTGCGATCTGTTGCGACTGCTGAGCCACGATGTTGGTGAGGTCAGCGTCGGGCAGCAGGGGCGTCTTGGCGGGATCCATGGCAGGATCTTACTGTCACGGGCTGTGGTAGTGGATCCGCGAGACCACCGCAAGCGATGGCGTAAGCCACACCAGGGAGCGGAGTCTAAATAGCCCCCGGTAGTCACCAGGTTGCTTCCACTAGCGTGACTTGCTTGCAGTGGCAGCCAAGGGTAAGCGTGGTACAGAATCGCTAGACGTAGACATAATTGGGGACAGGCAGTAGGTCAGGACAGGAGGCAGAGGTTCGTGGTCGAGGGGCAGAAGCTTGGACGGTACTGTACACAGTAAGACAGACGAGGCTCAAGGAACGCTTTCTCTATAGGTAAATGGCACTAAAGATCCAGCACAAGACCCAGGAAGAGGCAGGCTTAAACAAGGGCCGCGGCCGGCAATACCCAATTACAGGTGCGTTGGCCCTTTAAATTTCACAGAGCCGGTGCGCGCGAGCCCTAGGGAGCGGGGACGCATGCGCCAGGAGACTGGAGCAGCAGCAGGAGCACGGACGGCTGAGTGAGCCGCACGCGGGGTGAACACGGGTGTGCCTGCGACCCGGGGCGAGGTTCGCAGGGGCACCAGTGACACATACCAGTTAATTTTTGACTGCTCATTTCTTTTGCGCAATTTATATCCAAGGGCTAATTAAGCGTGTTTGTGCTATTGTAGTCAGTAAAAGAAACAGTGTTTTTCAATGCCAAAGAAGAAATTTTTCCTGTAGCATAATTTATATCCGAAGGTTAATTAAGCGTGTTTCTGCTTTTGTAGTCAGTAAAAGAAACGGTGTTTTTCAACGCCAAAGACGAAATTTTTCCTGGTGATTCCTGTAGCATAATTTATATCCGAAGGTTAATTAAGCGTGTTTCTGCTTTTGTGTTCAGTAAAAGAAATAGTGTTTTCCAACGCCAAAGAAGAAATTTTTCCTGTAGCATAATTTATATCCGAAGGGAAATTAAGCATGTTCCTGCTGTTGTAGTCAGTAAAATACACGGCGCTTTAACACGCCACATACCAGTTAACTTTTGGCTTCTCATTTATTTTGCGCAATTTATATCCAAAGGTTAATTAAGCCTGTTTGTGCTATTGTAGTCAGTAAAATAAACGGTCTTTTTCAATGCCAAAGAAGAAATTTTTCCTGTAGCATAATTTATATCCGAAGGTTAATTAAGCGTGTTCCTGCTTTTTTTAGTCAGTAAAATACGCGGCGTTTTAACACGCCACATACCAGTTAATTTTTGGCGGCTCATTTCTTTTGTGCAATTTATATCCAAGGGTTAATCAAGCCTGTTTTTGCTATTGTAGTCAGTAAAATAAACGGTGTTTTTCAATGCCAAAGACGAAATTTTTCCTGTAGCATAATTAGAGATGGGTGAATTTCTCAAAAATTTGATTCGGTCACTTCGACGAATTTTCCGACAAAATTTGTTTCGTTCCGAATTACTTCGACACGAATCGCGTTAAAAAGCAGCTATTTCCAGGCTGCACAGAGCCTGCAGGGTGCTGTAGAACGTTGTGCCATGCTTAAATATGCAGAGGGAGCTTGGTTTGGTCTTCATACAATGTTGTGTTTTAGTATGACACGCAGATGACTGCCGCCGCTCTTAGAATCGCTTCACTATAAAATTCCCTGGGCACTTAAGAGGGCAAAACTGACCAAAAAACTGAAGCGGGAATGTAGCCTGATAAAATCATGCCAGCAAAAGCTGGAAAAAAGCAAGCTGAGAGCTCAGGTGGCAACATTAGTGACAGAGTGTGGAGGTGACGGCGGCAGCCACAGCAGCATGAGGTCAGGCAGTGGCACAATGACATTCTGGAGGTGGCAAAACAGGAGGAAGCCACAGAATGGCACAATGACTGAGAGCGGAGGTCACGGCGGCAGCAGCATGAGGTCAGGCAGTGGCACAATGACATTCTGGAGGTGGCAAAACAGTATTAGGCCACAGAGTGGCACAATCACACAGTGTGGAGGTCACAACAGCAGCAGCATGAGGTCAGGCAGTGGCACAAGGACATTCTGGAGGTGGCAAAACAGTATTAGGCCACAGAGTGGCACAATCACACCGTGTGGAGGTCACGACAGCACAGCATGAGGTCAGGCAGTGGCACAATGACATTCTGGAGGTGGCAAAACAGTATTAGGGCCACAGAGTGGCACAATCACACAGTGAAGATATCACAACAGCAGCAGTATGAGGTCAGGCAGTGGCACAAGGACATTCTGCAGGTGGCAAAACAGGAGGAAGCCACAGAGTGTTACAATGACTGGAGAGCGGAGGTCACGGCGGCAGCAGCATGAAGGTCAGGCAGTGGCACAATGACATTCTGGAGGTGGCAAAACAGTATTAGGTCACAGAGTGGCACAATGACTGTAAGTGGAGGTCACAGCGGCAGCAGCATGAGGTCAGGCAGTGGCACAATGACACAGTGTGGAGGCCAGCAGCAGCCACGCAGCAGCAGAGTCAGAAGTGGGACAATGACACAGTTT
>JAODAL010040988.1:0-36344 GCA_025379985.1 Phyllomedusa bahiana
CTAAAACTGTAGAAATGATCGGGGTTCAAACCCCCCCTCACCACACTATGCCCCACCCGCCTGCTGCCACACATCCTCCCATTTTTCCACAGCCTCCCACCACGTACCGGGGACTGTATTGCCACCCCCTCCAAACTCTGTCATTTTGCCACTCTATGACCTTTCATCGCTGCTGCTTTGCGGGCCTGACACCACCTGTTCTTTGGGCCACTCTCTGACCTCATCTGCGGGCTGCGTTGTTGCTGCTGCGGTCACCTCCACCCCCTGTCTTTGGCCCTCTCTGACCTCATGCTTTGCTCCTCCGTCACCCCCCCTCTCATTTGCACTCTTGCCTACACTTTTTTGTCACCCCAGAATGTATTGTGCCACGCTGACCTCAGCGCTGCTGCTGTTGATCGTCAACACACACTGTGCATTTGCCCCTTTTTTGCCTACCCCTGTTTTTTCCACCCCAGATGTCATTTTTCCACGCCTGAAACCTCTTCTGCGGGCTGTGGTGCTGCTGGACCTACACCCTGGCTTTGTGCCACTGTCTGACCTCGCGGTGGGCCCGACCCCCACACTCTGTCATTTGCCACTCTTGGCCTACTCCTGTTTTTGCCACCCCCAAATGTCATTGTCCACTTTCGACCTCAGGGTTCTGCCCATTTCCACCTTTCATTGGCCACTCGTGGCCTACACGTTTTTCCCACCTCCAGAATGTCATTGTCCCACTGCCTGACCTCATCTCCTGCTTGGCTGCTCTGGACCTAAACATGTGTTTTGGCCATTTGGCCACTCCTGTTTGCCACCTCCAAATGTCATTGTCCACTCCTATCTCATGCTGTTACTCCCATCACCTCCACCGTTCATTGTCCACTCTGTCCCTCCCCGGGTTTTTGCCACCCCCAGAAGTCTTTGTCCACTCTCTGACCCACGCTGGGGCGCCGCCGTCACCTCCACACCTTCACTAGGGTGCCACCTGACCCTCACTTGTTTTTTTCCACTGCCCGCTGGCATGACTTTCAGGCTACATTTCCCGTTTAGTTTTTTAGTCAGTTTGCCCTTTTAAGTGCCCGGGGAATTTTTAATTAAGCGTTCAAAGAGTGGGGCATCACTGCGTGCCCAATACTAAAACCAAAAAATTGCATGAAGCCCAAAACCCAAACCCCCTCTCATTTTAAGCAGGGCACAACTTTCTACAGCACCCTACGGGCTCCGCAGCCTGGGAAAAAGCTGTTTTTTAACCGATTCGTCCCGAAGTAATTCGGGGCCAAACAAATTTTGTCGGAAAATCGGCAAGTGACCGAATCGAATTTTTGAGAAAATTCCCCATCCACTTCTGAGCGCCCCCCCTAATTTCAGCAACACCAGGGTAAACATAAAAGGGGTTTTAAAAATAAGTCCCCCTCCTCGAATGATACATTTTTTAAAAAGAAAAATAAAAAAGCTAAACACAAAGTACTGAGTTTAAAACCCCAAATAAGGTTTTACAGTTACCAAATAACATTGCTACACAAAAACAGAATTCCCCAAAACTAAAATTTTCCAATAATTTTTCTAATACCAAATACCACTACATCATGACCAAAAAATCCCACCCATAAGGGCTGAATAATTTTCACCACCCTAGTGACTGAATAATACTACCAAACTTTTCTTTACTAATATGAAGAATAATACCAAAAAACCCTTTTTCCACCCCTTTCTGACTAGTTTTAAAAAAAATCACATATAAACACCCCTATAGTATGAATTAAAACCAACCCCAAATTTTTTTCCACCCTATAGTAAAACCCAATAATAAGACCAAATTATCACCCAAAAGTGACTGAAAAATTTCCCACAGATTTTCACCCTTTAAAGGGGGACATGTAAAAAGAGCGGGGGCGTCGAAGGGCCCCGGTTTTGGGGGGTTTTTTTGTGAAAGCTGCGCCTAAATTTTTTTTCCCCACCCGAAATGCCCCTATAAATCTGGGGGAAAGTTCCCGGGCCTCGCCTGTGTGTAGGCCAAATGCGGAACTTGGGGCAGAAGGAATGGCCTAACATGTATTAAGTTTTTGAAACCCGGGGGAAATCAGGGAAAAAAATCATTAAACATGTCAAGGAAAAGAAAACGTGCTTGGAGGAAACCCCAGGGCCCAGCAAAACCTGTGCGTGCTGCCCTTTTTTTTTTATATATAAAATTTTTTTAAAGTTTAAAACAGCCAAATACATCTAAAAATTGGGTTTAAAGCAAAATGTTTAAAAAAATCAAACTTTTACAAAATCATCTTTTGGGTTATTTTATGTCAAATTATTTTAATTTTCAAAAGACTTTGCAAAAAAATTTTTATTGGGAGAAATTTTTTTGGAGGGATTTTAAAAATATATTGGGATTAAATTTTTTGGGGAAAAATTTTTCTTAAAACATTTATTTTATTTTTTTTTTGGAAATTTGGGTTTTGGCCCGTTTATTAAATTTAATTTCCCTTTAAATGACAAATCCATTTTTTCTTGAAATGGGGTAAAAGGGTGTGTTTTTTTTTTCCCCCCGGATTTTTTCGGGGAAATTTTTTTGACGCAAATCCACCCCGGAAAAAGGATTTTTTAAACAAAAAGTTAAATAAGTGTGGGGACTTTTTTTGGGTAAAATAAAATTCCCCCCTTTTTTACTATTTGGGGGTTTTTCTTGACAGAAAACGGGCCGGGGAATGGGGTTTTTTCCCAGCGCAAAAAACGGACGTCGGGGAAAACCCCCCATAAAAAATGGGGGAAAGTATTTCCCGGGGCGAAAACGGGCCAACCTTTTGACATTATTTAAAAAATATTTCAGGACGAAAATTTTCATCCCAAAATCCCCTCTGAAATAATTGGGTTTTAAAAAGAGCCTTACATTAAAGTAGGGCTTCCTGTCGAAGGTGGCCCAAAGGTTGGGGCTAACACGCATTATGTTCCGTTTGCGGAGCCGGGACTGTTGGGGGGCCAGTTACGTCTTTAAAACGGGGGCAAACCCCAAACTACATGTTTTCCCTTTTGGAAAAAAAAATACCCAACACATATCATCACCCCATAGTGACTTAAAAATAGACAAACCATTACTGACTTAAAAAAAAAATTTAATATGACCAATGTTTCTGGGCCCTTCAGTTCCAAATCGGGGTGGATTCACTTGGGACATAGGCCTTTTGGGACCAAAATAAAATTTAATTTTGGTAAATTTTCATCCCGGGGCCCCACAGGAGATTCTTTTCGGGGAGTCATTTCCTTTTCTGAGGAGTTTTTTCTCTCCTTTTTTCTTCTCCATTCCCTCCAGATCACCAGGGGTTCCCCTTTTCAAAATTTAAACCAAATAACTCCCACTTTTCCCCCAAAACTTCTTACCTTTTTCCCCCCAGGGACAAACCTATCCAACACCCCAATTTGGAATAATTTCTCTAAAAGTAAGAGTTTCCACAAAAGTTTCGAGGGTCCCATTTTTGGACAAAGGTTTTTTTCTTTTTTTTGTGTCCACATGTAGTAGGTAAGTAAACCCCCAAAATAGTAGGTAGACACAAACCCAAAACTAAGAAGGCAGATAGGTAAGCTATCTTCTAGGTAGGTATATAGGCTCCCTGTCTGTAAATATTAAGGCCATCAAAGTCTATCAGGGTTTTTATTTCCAACCCCTTGGGAAATGTTGTTTCGGCTCCGAAAGAGGGAAAAGTGTTCGCTTTTACTCCCCAAAAAAAATAAATAGAAGTTGTGTGCAAATGCAACAGACTCTCCATTCTGAGCCAACTCTTTTGGGGGCCTGTTCCTGAGACCATTGATGGGACCCACACCATAGCTTTAAAAGGGATATCCACCAAAAAAAAGCCATCAAAAATCATGTTGGGGAAACAACTCTTTTCTTAGTCCATCAGAAATAAAAAAATGTAGGCGCAGATAATACTGTGGGCCAGTCCTATTCTTCTGTGGACATCACAAACAATTATCTTGTCAAAGGTGGACATCAGTGGTTTTCCATTAGAGTAGAAGAGCAGCTGAGATTTTAGTCTTGCCGGTAACAACTGAATTTGGCCTCCAGACTGGCAATTCAGGAGCCAGTTTATTTGAAGCAAGTACTCTTATTAACTCATCTTTAAAGGAATTTATCCTACAGTAGTGACTTCTATAATATAATTATAGTATGTTTTCAATTTGGTATCAGAAAGAAAATGCAATCAATAGTATACTGTTTGTGTACATATGTAATGCAAAGCTACAAAACAAACCTATTGATGCTGCTACTGAGAAATAACAGTGGTTAGATCAAAGCTCTGTATTGCTGCCATGTTCTACTGAAGTTTCTAATTAGTGGCATGTGAGTGTTTTGCTTATGCTACTAATGAAGTATGATTGATATGTAATAAGCGAAAGGGCTGCATGATACTTTAATAATTCCGCTCTGTAGGCCTACACTTACTATGATTAGTTTAATGTAGCTTCAGTTTTACGTTGATAAGACTAATTAAAACTAGAAAAATATTGACTTTCTGAAAACCTTAGAGAACATAAGCTGTATATAGTTGGGCTCAATGATCAACCAATGTCTGCTGCTTCTCTAGTGTTCTGTGTGACCAGATGTCCTTCACTGTCCACATGATGGCATTGGGTTATATCAAGATGGTATAAGATGGTCATAAAGTACATTATACCTTGGCAGTCTATTTAAACAGGTCATCTTCTACATCACACTGCATAGTGTTTGGGGTACAATTGTCTCTGGCTCCAGATTTGCTGTTATTGCTGATTTCTTCTGTCTGCTTATGGTAACCTCAACCTTTTTCCTGACTTTGCACGTTCTCCCTTCTTTTGATTTGTCTGCCTAGTTTTTGTCTTACTCCTAATTTTTGATTTCTAGATGCAACACTGATTATGTTCCTGGTTCATTCTCGGGCCTGTTGTACCCTGATCACGTTTGTGGTGACACCTTTGACTCGGTTTCTTACAACACATTTGGTTCTTTATCTGACCAGTCACATCATGACAGCAGCCCTGTTGATGACGCTTGTCTCTATTCCATAAGGGTATGTTCACACGGCTTATTTTGGAGTGCATTTCGCCATGTATTTCGCCGCATACTGCGCTTAATACGCAGGGAAATACGCCCCATAATTACGGTAATCCATAGCTCTCATAGAGAAATATGGATTACGTCTCCTCTCCCGGCTTGTACAAAGCGATTGTATTGTATGTGCGGGGAGATAAGTGACATGTCAATTATTTGCGGCGAATACGCAGAAACACACGATGTATTGCAGCGCGTACTGTACGCGCTGCAATACATCGTGTGAACATACCCTAAAGGGGTTTTCTAACCACAATGATGAGTATCTCTGGCACACCTTTAAGTTTAAGCGCGGTGAGCCGGACAGGTGCAGGTTAGAAAACCACCTAATATATTTATCTCAATTTTAGGATTTTAAAAGTTAAACTTTGAACTTAATATAAAATTTTTAAAAAGAAATCACAAAACCGAACCCAAAAAAAACCCCCTTTAAACTATAAACATTTTAAAAAAAAAAAGTCCCCACATTTTTTAAAAAAAACCCAATAGGGGGACTTTTAAAGAAGGGGGCCCGCGCCAGAAGTCTTTATTTGCAGCGGGGCCATCGGGCCCAAAGTCCTGTTCACTTTAGTGACAAGTCTCCCCAAAGGGCCTTTAAATGGGCGCCTTCCCAGGGCGCAAGCGTCACTTTGTAATGCGCCTGATTTCGGGGGGCAGGCGACAGGTGGGGCGCACTAGAACCATACAAAGCTATAGATTTATAGTTTTCGCTACAGAAAATTTCAGGCGCATTACTGTTTGGAACAAAAAAACCCACTTTCAAAGTGGTTTACCTAAGCCAGAAATTTTTGTACTAGTGCTAGGATCCCCTGATGAAAGCCCCGCGTAGAGCAGGTTCATAAGGTTTTTTGCATTCCCCACCATTTTTTGCTCATAAAAATTTGGCTTTTAAAAAATCCCTTTAATTTCACACATGTGGCCCTAGTCCCCCCATTTTTATAAACTTAAACAATTCAAAAACCCTTGAAATTAAAAAAAAAAAACAGTTACATTTTAGATAAGCAATGAAAAGGGAGCCTAGAACCACAAAAACAGATCTGTCCAAGTGGGTTCGGGCTGTAACACGTAAAAAACGGTTTCAGAAGCATGTGAATACGGGAAATTTAACTGGGAGAGGAGAAAAATTTTTCTGAAAATTTTGGAAAGGGAAAGGAGAAAAAAAACAATTTTGAGTTTTTTCCCTTTTACCAGCTGCGCCGGGAAGGAGGGCAATCATTGGGCAGTTTGTAAAAAAAAAACTATTACCAAATACACCCGCTTTTTTATCTTGCTTTTTTTGGGAGACCAAAGAAAAATTTTATCTTTTTGTTTTCTTTAGACAAGTTTCCCCTAGGTTCCCGGGACCAATTCATATGCTTTAAGGCTCAAGCGCCCTGTGTTACCAGGGGAAAGTAAAACCTCTTTTGGACCCCCTTTCCCTCCATATCTAATTTACTGACAAGATTTAACCCTTTAGAGATCTTTGGCCTTTTGCACTGCAGTTTGCAAACCTCCAGTATTCATCTCTCTGTAACAGGGTCAGCTAGGGATAACAGAGCTGATACCCCAAACACAATGAAAATTTGGGTAGCAGCATGACCGGGAAGTGTAATGCCCTTAACAAAGCTGTGGGTTTTGGAAACAGCTATGAGACAACCCCTTTGAGCTCTACTGCTATTGTTTTTAAGAAAAACCTGGGGACAGCATTCCCCTTTCCCCTGCCTAAATTTGATGAAACCTCTGAAACCCTTTTCGGGTGAATAACTAGGTAAAAATACATTTTGAACGGTTTTTTCCAACGTTTCCCCTTTTGATAAAAACTAAATGGATTACATAATGCCCCGGGCCCTCAGGAGAGGCTTTTGCTTGGACAACAAGCTAGCAGAATGAACCAACTGTTTTATTTCTGATGTCTTTCCTTGCTACTTTTCAGTGTAAATGTCTCTCAGCGGGGCCCCCCCTTAACATAAATTGCCTCTCTTTCATCCAAAAACCACTTTTTTCCCAAAACTAAACTTTTGCCATCTACTATTTAAAGCTGATATTTCTTTTTTAAGTTTTGGGGAAAAGAAACCCACATTGTTATATTATTGAAGAGAGTCTGCCTTTGTAGCCTGTGCATGCAATGTATGTGGGGACTACAATGTAAACTGAATTTTTTTTTTTAAAGTGTTTATTTTTTAAAAACTTTTTTTTTTCTTCACAACGTTGGAAAACAACCCAATCGCAGAAATTGAACCGAACACCATTTATTCTACAAAAGTTTTCAAAAACAGCCCAAAAATTTAGTATGGGGCATTACACATCTGGACATTGAAAAAATTTTCCCCAAATTAAAATTTATAAATACTCCCACAGTTTTACTATGAATTTAACACTAGAAATACTTTATGGATTTATTTACTCCTTTCGTTTTTTATTTCTTCTGTGACTACATTTTTTAGAATTCCTCTTGAAACCGGGGACTTTTTCCTCAAATAGATGGAAAAAAAGATTTTGTGAGAATAAATTTAATTTTTTGGGGAAAAAATTTCGCTTTTTTTTCAAAATTTTCCAAAACTACTGGGGGGAGTCAATTTGCCCCCTTAAAAATATTTTGAGGTTTCCTTTTTTCACTAAAGGGTTTCCCATAAAGTTTTGTGGGATAAATTTTTTTACCTGTCTTATTTTTCCCTGATGTTCAAAAGATGTAGTTCAAATTTTAATTTAACTTTTTTCATTTTCCTTTTGTTTTTCCTGCTTGTATTTCTGTGTAAACGAACCCAAAAAAGCTTTTTTTTTAAAATCCCCCCCCCGGCCTTTTCTTTTGCAATGAAGGGTGGTGGTTTTTTTAAGGTTTTTAGCAAAAAAAACAGTATTCTGGATAGTAACTTTACTTTTCTTTTAGCTAAGAGACAAAAGAACGAAAGCAAAACATAAAAGACTCTGAAAAAACTCCATACAGGTAGAATTTTTTTATGAAATATTTTTCTGCCCGTCCATGATTCACCCCAAACCCACTTTTTAAGGGGGCAAAAGTTTTTATTTTTTTTATTTTTTATTTCATTTTTTTTTTTTTCAGCGGGGAAATATAAAGAATTAAAGGGAAATTTTTGAGGGAAAATGGAGAGAAAAACATTTGATAAAGCCTCAGGATATTCTGGCTACTTTGCAATCCATACCGGGGAATAATCAAATCCGAATTGCAGGGAAAATTATTTTACTGACGTGATGGGAAAAAATTTTTTAATTTCCCAGAAAATACAAGTGAAAACGGAAGACTCAGAAGGAACAAATCCCGGGAAAGGGAAGTATTATTTTAAATTTTTGTTTTCCAAAACCTGAGTTAGGGCCTGTCCCCACTAAAATTTTTGGCTGAATAGCCATCTGGAATTCTTGCCGCCAAAACAGGCCATACCTGCCCCTCATGGGCCCGAAGCTCCGCTCCCCAACCCCGGGGTGGAGCCGCTGTCAGGGCAGAGAGCGGGTTTTTTTAAGTGCAAGCCCCGGCTCCGTCCCAAAACAGCGGCTTCCCCGCCCCGGGGGTTTGGAGCGGACTTCAGGTAAGAAAACCCCCGCTCTGTACCCGAGCGGGCAGTAAAGGCCGGATTGGGTGAAAATTTTTCCGGGCGGAATTTCCCCCGCTAATCCCCGCCAGTGTCCCCGGACCCTTTCAAAACAAAAATTCTAAAAATTTAACAACTTTTTTTCCAATTTTTCCATTCACACAACTGGGGGTCGGGGTCACCCGTTATGTTTTTTCGTACCATTTCCCCCTGGGGCGGGAAGAAAAAAAACCGCAAAACCCCAGAAAAAAAAGAACCCCAACAGGTAAAATGGCGGCGAAGGGGAATTGGGAAAACAAACACCAGAGAAGGGAATCTAAAAGGGAAAACTATTTCAAGGGGGAAAGGGATTCAAAGGGGAAAAATGTTGAAATTTTTTTTTTGGAAAAACACTTTCCCGGGGGGGGGTGACACCAAAATATTCCCTTTTAGAAGCACCTGGCCCCACCCAAACCCCCAGAAGAATATATTATGATATCCCGAAAAACGCATGGCGTTTATTTTTTTATTCATATAAATTTACACAAATAAAGAAATTACCTTGCAAAGCATGCAGGAACAAAAAAATTTTCAGTTTACTCATCTGATTTTTGGGGCTAGATGCAAATTTATTGCGATATCTATCCCGGGAAAAATTTTGGCACGAACCCACTCGATTACAAATTTGGGTAATGACTGGGGGAAAACCGTTTTGCAAAACCAAAGTCTAGGACCGCTTTTGTTAAATTTTGAGGTTTTTTCAGATTTTAAAGAGAAATCAAATCATCGGAAAAAACTGCAAATGGCAAATTTGCCTATTTTCTTTCTGTTTTTGGGAAAAAGGTTTATTTTAAAATTTTAATTTCCCTGTTTTCAAACCTGGGCCCCAAAATAACCGGGGGATGACCACTTTTTCCCCAAACAAAACAGGTGTCCATTACAGGGAGTACTTCCTTTCCCAAAACCCGATAAATATGGGCCCCAAATATTTGGGTAGCTGGTGATAAAGGGTACAAATATCTGGGAATGGCTTCCCAAAACTAGCAAAGATACACCCCCGTGCCCGAGGACCGTTTAAACCCGACCATGGGGGTAATGAAGTTATTGGACCCTTTTTTTTAAAAAAGGGCCAATGTTCAACCGATAATTTTTTTACTTTTATAAAATTTGCTAAACAGCAAAAAACAAAAGGGAACCCAAACCCTCGTGGAAAACCCCGAAGAAGATAAGGCGAAAGTCCTAAAAAAAATAAAATCCATGAAAAGGAAAATTTTACAACACTAAAGTGTTTTGAAAAAGGGAAAACAATTTTACACTTTTTCATAAAATCAAGGGAAAAGGCCCAAAAAAAATTTTTTCATTTTTTGAGTTCCCTCCCATCCAGATTTTTGTTCGTCCGATTCCCCTAAAAAAAACTCCAGAAACGTTTAAAAATTTTTCAATGAAACAAAAAAAAAGAGTAAAATGTAGTGGAACAGATGGGACGAAAAAATACCACAAACGAACATCACAAAAGGGGAAGGCCTTTCATTGGGATTTGAAAAAGCCTTTGACTTTGTGGTATAAAGCTTTTATAAAATTCAAGGGGAAAATTACCCCCCCAAAAAATGTCACGCAAAGGGATTTTTGCAAAAGCTTGTAGAAAAGTTGATGGTCCTTATGTCACAGATAGGGAAAAGGGGTTTCCCCGTCCCCAAATTTTTACATGCTCAGAAATGAGGGGTCAAAAAAAAAATTTTTTCCAGATCAAAGAAAAATGCAAGAAAAATAAATCTGTCGGCAATTGGGAAGACTTGTGGTAATCTTTGGTGGGTAATGTACTGCCAAAAAATCAAAGGGAATGCCAAAAAAAGCAAAAAACAAAAATTTTTTTAAAGGTGAAAATTTTGGCCCCTAAATTTTATTTTTTTTGGGTCCCCACCAAAATTTTTTTCTGCTTTTTGTTTTCATTTTTGTTTTTTATTTGGCCTTGAATAAAAAAAATTTTGGGAAAAAAGTCAAAAATTTTAATTATTGTTATTTTCTGTAGAAAAATTTTAAAAAAACAAAAAAAAAAAAAATCAAAAGCATTACTGTTGGATCTCACAATAATAATACATTAAAAAAAATAAAATTATTTAAAAAATAACCACAAATGAACTCCCAAAAAAAAAACAAAACAAGCCAAAGGGGTCCAAAATGACTCCTTTATATTCAGGGGGGGTCACGATTTCCCGTTCCCAGTGTTTAAAAACCAAAGCTTCAGTACCAAGAAACTCTATGGGAAAGCCCATGGACGTCAACACCACCCACATGAATCTCCATTCTATGGAATCAAACGCTTTTTCACTATGAAGCGACACAATCATCCTGTGCCCCGCATTCTCGTGGGTTGTCTGCAAATTAGTAAAAAGTCTCCTAAAATTAATGTCTGTGGATTTCCTCACAAAATCCGGAGCCCCTACAAGGGAAAAAGGATGACAAGTTGACCCATGCCAAAACTTTGGGGTAAAATCTAACATTTTTATTTTTAGGGGGAAGGTCATGCGACTTTTCAAACACTGGGGGGCTTACCTGTTTGGGATAATACTATTGTCGCTTCAAATTGAGAAAGGGGAAGCTGCCCCTTATCAAAAGCTTGTCTAAAGACTTCAACCAGTCGGGGGCTAATATCATCTATATATAATTTGTACCACTCCACCGGTATTCCATCTGGTCCCGGGGCCTTACCAGTAGCCATCTGTCCTATGGCTCTATGACCTTCCTCTGAACCGGGCCAAAAGAACCCCCTGTCCTCCCCGACATCATTTGGGAAGGGGGAAACAAATCGAGAATAACCTAATTTCAGCGTCCGTACACTTAATCTAATTATACAGGTTAGCAAGACTTTACAAATGTTTTACAATTTCCCCCCGGCTCTTTAAACCCCCCCCGTAGTTATGGATCCCGGGAAAACCCCTGTTGGGGCATTTTTTGTTTTACAAAAAAGCCAATGTCCTCCCGTTCTTATCCCCTTTGGAAAAAAACCTGGGGCTTTGTGACAGTAATCTCTTCTGCGTGTACTGATTGAGTAATAAATTGTAGGCTCTCTGTACCCCCTACATTTTGCCCTTATGCTCCTCATCAGCCTGCCTGGTATATTCTGATTCTACCTGCGCCAACTCCCCCTCAAGTGCTATTCTGTGCCCGTTTAGAATCACTCTATGGGTGGCTATAGCATTAATGAGAGTACCTCTGGTCACCGCCGTAAATGTGTTCCATTCTATCATGGGATCAGTAGTCCCCTCATTGGTCTCCCAGTAGGTACCCATACATTCCCTACAACGCCTGTCCACTTCTGGAACTTGCAACCACTTAGGGTTTAACCTCAAGCGTATCATGGTTCCTTCAATTTTCTGAGAGACTCTCACCAACAAAGGAGCATGATCTGAGATGCCTCTCGGCAAAGAATCCGCAGCTACCACTTGGGGCAATAGGTAATTACTGACAAAGACAAGATCGTTACAGGAGAGGGACCCCGATGCTGACCAGTAGCATGAGAACTGCCTGTCATCTGGGTGTTTCCACCTCCACACCTCCGTCAAGCCACTCGATCCGGCCTACATCCCCAAAGTGGGGTCATGTGACGTCCATGGGCGTAGCCGGTCCATGTCTCGACATAACGTCGCATTAAATTCCCCCAGCAATAAGATGGGAGTCGCTGGATATAGTGCCACAAGGGTTACAATTTGATCCAAAACTGCACTGGAAAGAGGCGGGGGGACATATATGCCCCCAAGAACATATTCAGATCCGTGGATCCTTACATGCATTATAATTAGAGATGGGCGAATTGATTCTAACGAAGTGGAATTCGTTTAGAATTTCAGGAAAACTTTGGTTTTGAACGAAGTCGAACTTTGGGGTACTTCGGGTGAACAAGTGTGCTTTTCATTTATAAAATAGCTGCAACCAGGGCTTTACAGGGGCAAAACTCGGGGAAAGAAGAAGGGCAACCTGCATAACTGTAAAAAAGAGAACCAAATCAAAACCGCGGGATTCTGTTACTCACCCACTATATAACCGGCGCGACGCGGGGGACCACACTCCTCTCACTGTACTATCGGGGGAAGGTGCGCTGCGTTGATACTCTTACTGAAGAACTGATTTTTATACAGCGATTTTTTGGGGTGTCCAGTTTGCTCAGAGACGTTTCCTTAACGTCTTTTTCTGTTTTTTTTTTGGGTATTGGATCAAAAACCAGTGTGCCCACTGCAGCGATTAATTTAAAAATCCAACCTCACAGCACTTGAATACCAAAGGGGGATCTAACCAGTTCCTTTGTTTTCATTTAAAAAAAATAGCATTTTTTACAATACAAAAACACTTCTTTTTTGGTTTTTTTTAAATTTTTGGCGCAATTTACATCCGGGGGTTAATTAACGTTGTTTTTCAGCTGTGGTGACCCAAAGAAACCCGTCTTTTTCACCCCAAAATATATACATTTTTTCCTGTAGCCTAATTCACAAGCAAAGGTTAATTACAATTTTACTCTTGTTGTGTAGCGAAAAAACACGGAAATTAAAACACGCTCCAAGCTATAGTTTGAGGGGGCTCAAATCTTTGGTGCAATTTACACCCCAGGGTTAATTAGCTTTTTTTTTCAGCTGTGGCCCCCAAAAACCGTCTTTTTTCACCGCCAAATATATACATTTTTCCTGTAGCCAAATTCACAAAAAGGGTTAAATTACAATTTTATCTCTTGTTGTTACTAAAAAACACGGCATTGAAAACACGCACAAAGCTATTTTTTGGGGTGCTCAATTTTTTAGCGAAATTTACACCAGGGTTTTTTAACTTTGTTTTTCAGTTTGTGACCCAAAAACCGCTTTTCACCGCCAAAAATATACTTTTCCGTACCTAATTCACAAGAAAAAGGTTAATTTAAAATTTTTATCCTTGTTGTGTAGCGTAAAAAACACGGCATTGAACACGCTAAAAAGCAAGTAGTTTGTGGGGGCTAAAATTTTTTTGGGGTAAATTTTACATCCAGGGTTAAAAAGATTGTTTTTCACTGTGGTGACTCCAAGAAACCTCTTTTGAACCGCCAAAATAAAATACATTTTCCTTACCTAATTCACAAGCAAAGTTTTTTAAAATTTTTAATCCTTTTTTTGTGTAGCGTAAAAAACACGGCTTTGCAACACGCTACAAAGCTGAATTTTTGTGGTGGCTCAATCTTTAGCGCAATTTAACGGGGGTTAATTAAGCTTGTTTTTCAGCTGGGGTGATCCAAGAAACCACTTTTTCACATCAAAATATAACATTTTTCCTGAGCCTAATTCACAAGAAAAGGTTAATTAAAATTTTTTTCTTTGTTGTGTAGCGAAAAAAACACGGCATGAAACACGCTACAAACTAGTAGTTTTGTGGGGGTAAATTTTTGGCGAAATTTTACATCCGGGGGTTAAAATTTAAGCGTTTTTTTTTCACGTGGTGACCCCAAGAAACCGTTTTTTTCACCCCCAAAATATATACATTTTTCCTGACCTAATTCACAACAAAGGGTTAAAATTACAATTTTACTCTTTTTTTGTTAGCGTAAAAAAAAAGGGGCATTGTAACACCTACAAAGCTAGTTTTTTTGGGGGGCTAAATTTTTTTGCCCAATTTACATCCAAGGGTTAACAAGTATTTTTCTGCATTTTGCCTCAGTAAAAGAAACTTTCTTAACAAAATTCATATCCGAAAGGTTAATTAACCCTTTTACTTTTAGAAAAACACGATTTTTAAACGGCCAACAATTCTTTTTTCCTGCCGTTTGTGGGGCGCAATTTAAATCCAAGGGTTAAACCCCAAACTTGTTACTGGGTTTATTTGGAGTCAAATACGGGGGTAATTTTTTTCAATACAGAAACTTCATCAAACAGTGTCTGACATTTTTAAAAAAAAACAGTATGTCAACAAAGGTGGCAGGCTCTTTTCAACCCCGGTGGGAGTGGCCAAACATTCCGGGAAAAGCCCAGTGCACCACAAGGGGGCGTCGCAGCAGGGGAAAATCGGGGAGGCCAGAACTGCCGCGTCTCACGGGGCCCTGTGTTTTCACAACCCCAAGGGTTCTTATTGGTGACTAGGTCATCCCTTTCCCCCAGATGACCTGACAACCCCCGCCAAGAGTCGGTGGGGAAACCCCAGACACAACCCAATTGGCATGGCCCGGGAGCGGGGCAGCGGGCCCCCCTGCCCCAGCCTCCTCTTCCCCCTCCTTCCCTCAGCCAGGAAACTACATGTGGTCTGGGGTCAGCGCCACAAAAAGCAAAAGGGTGAACAATTTAGGGGCAGTCAGCAGCTACTTGGCCGAAGAAATGGGGGCCCAAAATCCCCCGCCTTTCAGTATCCCAAATATAGATTTGAAGTGGCATGGAGGGCATGTTTTGAGGGGGCACCTCAGCAACAAAACCCGGGGAGAGGACAGCAGGACAATGAAAAAACAAATAGATATGATGTAGCCGACCGCACTTGGGGGGCCGGTGAAAACAAGGGCTTCATCATCGTCAGGGAAGAGGGCGCAGCTTGCGCGTCAGGCAGCGGGACAGTCACAAGTGGGTTTTGGGCGGAGTCAGCGGTAGCAGCAGTGGAGGTCGGGTGCCAAGCGGCCCCCGGGGAAAAAAACCCCGTAGCACGTCCCAGAAAGTAGCGGCACAGGGGGCTCACGAGGGAGCGGTGGAATAGTCACCATGCAGAGCGTTTGGGGGTAAAAACACTACTCGGGGTGTGGGAGTTCTTTTCTAAGACACCGGGGAGCCAATATGGGTATATGTAGAAAATTTTTGGGGGAGAAATTGAAGCGTGGGCCGGGGGGCAACATTTGGGCCCCCGGCCCGTGTCAACACATGCAGCTCACCACCGGTGGGCCCGGGAGAACGTGTCCAGATGTTGGTCCATCCTGCTCCGCAGCACAGCAGCAGCGGCCAAGCACGCATGCCATTGCAGCCATTCAAGCTCCACCACCCTGTAAAGGGGGGCTGTTTCCTTTGACATCATCTCCTGGGCCAGAGCTCCCGCCCACTACTCCTGGCCCACATCGTTCAGAGGCGATTGCAAGGAGACAACATATGCCCAACCCTCCAAAAGGGGCAGCACTGACCGACCCTGTCCAAATTTTTGGGAACGCAGTCCCTTCCTTTCCAAATGGGGACCTACACCTTCAGAGAACTAATGGCTTTGCCGAGCCGAATGGAGAGTTCCAAGCCATAATTTTTTTTCCAAAAAGGGAGTACCAGCACTTCAAAATATGTAAACAGAAAGGGGGGACCTTTAGCTTACGGTTTTTTCCAAGGGGACGGGACGCGGGATTTTGGAGCTAACTACGGTCAGGACCAGCAAAAAAATTCCTTTACGGGCCCCCGGGTAAAGGTTTTTCCCGACCAGGCACACCAAAAACTTGACAGGGGAAAGCCGCTTCCCCCCTCCACGTTGTCAAACGCGGCTCCCTTTCCCAAATTTTCCCCCTCCTCCTACTCCCCACCCCCACCATCCCCCTCCACAAGTACGCTCCATCATCCCCCAGATAGGGACGCTTTTCACGCATTTTTACACCCGGCTTTCCTCGGCGAACGAAGTCACACAGGGGGGGAAATGCTCCGCGTCATGCAGCAAAAAAATCGATGTGTGGCTTTCTCTGCGCCAACTGCAAATCGGACCATGGTAAACGGACAATGGGAGGAACATGGTGTCTGCGCTGCACCCGGGGAGGGATGGTCCATGCGCTCTGCATGGCGCACGTGTTCAATCTGGTTGTGAAAAGGTTCCTGAAGTCTTCCACAGATCTTCAGAAGATTCTGAAAATGGCCAGAAACTGTGCAGGCACTTTAACCATTCGTACAAAGCCAGGAATACCCTCCTCGAGTTGCAGCGGCAGGGAGCCCCTCGGAGTCACTTGTGCAGATGTCCCGCTGCATGCTGATTTGCCTGGCTAGTGACAGCCGAATAGTCAGCATCCGGCAGAGGGATGACTTCTGGCTCTCCACCCTATTGGACCCTCGCTACCGGTCCCAAAAATGGAGCCTTTCCCAGCTATTTAGAAGGAGACAAACTTAAATACTATACGGAAATCCTCCGAAAGTCAGTTGGCCGCTGCCTATGTGCGGCATCTTTCCCTCCTCTGACAGGTCTGACCGGGGGTTTTCCTCAGCACTCACGTACTACTGCCGCGGCTGCTGGGGGAAGGTGGGGGGGTAGGAGCAGTACCAGCTCCATCAGCACAACCTCATCTGGAGCCCACTGATGAGCAGCTTCCTTTACCCGCCTAGTAGGAGGGTAGCCCGCCACAGCAGCAGCGGGAAACCTGGAGCAGTCCCTGAACCAAAAGGTTTGGTTGCCTCTGGACAGCACTCTGCCACCCCAGTTAGAAGATCCGCTGGACTACGGGGCAGCCAAACTGGATGTGTTCGCAACTTGACGAGTTTGCAGTGGAGAAGCGTCCTGCCCGGCCAGTTAGTGTGGCATCAGAGCGGGTCTTCAGTGCGGCGGGGGCCATCATTACCCCATGGAGAATTCACTTGTCCAACGGAAATGTGGAACGACTGACCTTTGTCAAGATGAATCAGGTGTGGATCGGCCAGGATTTCCACACACCAATGCCTTAGGCCTCAGTCTGGGTTCAAACTACCTGCCTCAGACACTATTCTGATGCCGCCACCCCCTGATGCCACACAACTGCTGACAGTTTCCCATCTGCCTACCACCATCTTTACAGGGACTGGTATTGTCACCCACCTCAACACTCTGTCATTGTGCCACCCCTATGACCTCATGCTGCTGCTGTTGCTGTTGCTGGTGCCGTGACATCCACAAATGTGTAAATGTGCCACTCTCTGACCTCATGCTGTTTGCTCCTGCCGCCGTACCCTCAAATCTCTGTCATTGTGCCACTCTGTGGCCTCCTCCTTTTTTGCCACCTCCAGAAAAGTCATTGTGCCACTGTCTGACCTCATGCTGCTGCGTGGCTGCTGCCGTGACCTCCACACTGTCATTGTGCCACTGTCTGATCTCATGCTGCTGCTGCCGTGCCCTCCACTCTCTGTCATTGTGCCACTCTGTGGTCTACTCCAGTTTTTGCCACCTCCAGAATGTCATTGTGCCACGGCCTTACCTCATGCTGCTGTTACCGTGACCTCCACACTGTGTTATTGTGCCACTCTGTGGCCTGCTACTGTTTTTCCACCTCCAGAATGTCATTGTGCCACTGCCTGACCTCATGCTGCTGCCGCCGTGACCTCCACTCTCAGTCATTGTGCCACTCTGTGGCCTCCTCCTGTTTTGCCACCTCCAGAATGTCATTGTGCCACTGTCTGACCTCAGGCTGCTGCTGTGGCTGCTGCGTGACCTCCACACTGAGTCATTGTGCCACTGTCTGACCTCATGCTGCTGCTGCCGTGCCCTCCACTCTCTGTCATTGTGCCACTCTGTGGCCTACTCCAGTTTTTGCCATCTCCAGAATGTCATTGTGCCACTGACTGACCTCATGCTGCTTCTACCTTGACCTCCACACTGTGTTATTTTGCCACTCTGTGGCCTGCTACTGTTTTGCCACCTCCAGAATGTCATTGTGCCACTGCCTGACCTCATGCTGCTGCTGTGGCTGCTGCCGTGACTTCCACACTGTGTCATTGTGCCACTGTCTGACCTCATGCTGCTGCTGCCGTGCCCTCCACTCTCTGTTATTGTGCCACTCTGTGGCCTACACCTGTTTTGCCACCTCCAGAATGTCATTGTGCCACTGTCTGACTTCATGCTGCTGCTGTGGCTGCTGCCGCTACCTCCACACTGTGTCATTGTGCCACTGCCTGACCTCATGCTGCTGCTACACTGCCCTCCACTCTCTGTCATTGTGCCACTCTGTGGCCTACTCCAGTTTTTGCAACCTCCAGAATGAGATTGTGCCACGGCCTGACCTCATGTTGCTGCTACCGTGACCTCCATACTGTGTCATTGTGCCACTCTGTGGCCTGCTACTGTTTTGCCACCTCCAGAATGTCATTGTGCCACTGCCTGACCTCATGCTGCTGCCGCCGTGACCTCCGCTCTCAGTCATTGTGCCACTCTGGGGCCTCCTCCTGTTTTGCCACCTCCAGAATGTCATTGTGCCACTGTCTGACCTCATGTTGCTGCTGTGGCTGCCGCCGTCACCTCCACACTCTTTCACTAATGTTCCCCACCTGAGCTCTCAGCTTTTTTTTTTTCCAGCTTTCGCTGGCATGACTTTATCAGGCTACATTCCCGCTTGATTTTTTTGGTAATTTTTGCCCTTTTAAGTGCCCAGGGAATTTTATAGTGAAGCGAGTCTAAGAGCGGCGGCAATCATGTGCGTGTCATACTAAAACATAACATTGTATGAAGACCAAACCAAGCTCCCTCTGCATATTTAAGCATGGCACAACGTTCTACAGCACCCTGCAGGCTCTGTGCAGCCTGGAAATAGCTGTTTTTTAACGCGATTTGTGCCGAAGTAATTCGGACCGAAACTAATTTTGTCGGAAAATTCGGCGAAGTGACCGAATCGAATTTTTGAGAAATTCGCCCATCTCTAATTATAATGAATCTGCCAGAGGGGTCAATGTGGATATGCAAAAGCGAGAATGGGAAGCTCTTTACCACCATTACTGAGACCCCCCTAGCGTAATTGGAATAAAATTTAAACTGAATTTAAGAAGGTAAAAAGTTGTAGACTACTTTTGATACATAAGACTAACACAATGAGTACTTAGTGATGCCTTTTGATCTCTGTAATCTGTCAGCTGCTTTACAACAGTTTGTAAATTACCTCAACAATATCCTGATTTATTCCAGGGATCTCAAGAACTGTCGACTTCTTGTATTCAAAGTTGGAGAGTTGCCTTTTAGAGCAACAAGAGCCACCCTTCTAAGGTTAGTGTACATTATTTCTCCATTATGTGGATTCCAGTAGACTACTAGCAGTTAAACTTGCCTTGGAGGAATGATGATACCTATTAAAGGAGGTTAAATTTTCACTGACTGTCTTCACAGGAATCCCAAGAATCTAAAATACTTCCAGTCTATTTGTAGACTTAATACACGACAAACCCTATTCTGATAATACAATTTTGTCCTCATGTATCATCTATCAAAGATGAATCAAATAACAAATTCCCTTTTCAAATCATTTGATTTGTGAGTTTTCTGCAAATATGTTTGCTAAAATTCAACATAGAGGATGTTACTTTGTGTCCTCTGATTCCTGCAGCATCCAGGGCACATACATCCTTGTTTCCTGGCATCTCAGAGTCAAATGTACCTGTAGAATTTGTTACTGCTTCTATTGATGTCCAAGTTTGCAATGAGATGTCCAGGAATTTGTATCCTTTGCATAGTATGGGCTCAGTACCAATCCACTATGGTGGGACCACGAAATCTCCACTAACCCTAACCTATTCCAGCCAGGCATTGAACAGACATCTAAATGCATTTCATATAGATTCACCATGTTGTTTGGGTTTCACAACCACCTCGATGGTGGTGTAACCTATTTTGTTGCGTGGCCTGACTTACCGTTTGCTGCTCAGCTGGCTTAGACCTTATTTTAGAAACTCTTCTGCTTCCAAGGTCTCCTTGCACACAGTCTCAGATTGAGAAGCGCAGGGGTCTCCATGTTCCGAAGGTCACTATGAAAGCCTTGAATATTGCCCTGGACTTTTGGATACCATACTCAGGATAATGGTCAGATGTGAGTCAACCAGATCCTTGATGAATATCTCTTCACACTTATGTGAATGCTCACCAGGACAATAATTGTGGCTGTTACCTTGGGAAGAGTTTGTTCAGATACAAAGGAAAAAAATAAATAAATAAAAATTGCTTTGTATGAGAATATTCTGCGAACAAAAATAATATTTATTTTTCATTGACAGTGTTGTGTGGGGGATAAATCTTTATATTGGTTGGCTCCAGTTCCTTCTTACTTGAGACCAATTCTGAATATATGGCACTATGTATATGACTTTGGATCTCATTTTCAATGGAAGACAGAGAAATAGAAAAATGATTTTTTTTTTATATTTTATCAACTTATTTTTTATTTTTCTAATAACTTTTAGTCGCCATAAGGGACTTGAAGACTATACCCTGCACTAATATGGCAGACCACGGCAACTAAGGGCTTAGTTGTTGCTGGCACACTGACTGACGCACTTAGTTAGTTAAATGACCAGAATCCCAGACGCTGACAAAAGCACCCACCAAAATACCAGTTGGCACCCACCATGAATGAAATGTGCTGCAGTACGGCTGGAATCCGTCCCAGCCATTAAGGTAATCCACAGTTCTCATAGAGAACTGTGGATTCCGTCTCTCCTCCCTGCTCGGCGAATACGCCACGGGGGGGAGAAAGTGACATGTCAATTATTTACGGCGTGTACGGACCATGAATAAAGAATGTATAAGGGGCGGGTGAGCTGCCGGCACCCCGCCCCGCCCCTGCTGCACAGCAGCCGGCGTAATTGCGGGGCGAAATCCGTAACGCAATTACGTCGGCAATAAGCCGTGTGTACTGGCCCTTAGATGCCAAGTTTTTGCTTTTTATTAGAAGTATGCACCTATCTAGTCCTTTGATTTGTCAGCCCTGTACTTTATTTAGTCTGCTTGGTACACTTGGCTTACTTTCTGGCTCAATTCCTGGTTGTTCGCTCGCTTGCTTTATCCTGAGCACTCTGCTGGTGATGATTGTTGGCTCCATTCCTAATTACATTCTTGGATCATGTCCTGGCCTGTTGTATCCCAACTGCTCTTCAGTGACAACCCTTGCCTGACTTCCCTGTTAGAAATCATTACTGTCATCAATCTATAACTATTCTGGGAATTCTTCAACCTGGGAATCCATTTCTGCTAAAGTAAACTAGGGAATCCTTTAGACCTTACTCAGATCCAGCCTTTGGCAAACCAGAAGTGGTTCTTAAGGAGTCAATGCTTTGTAAGTTACGCAGTTGAGACAGGCTCTTCTTACCTTATTGCAATAACTTGCTTGCAGGGTGGCCTCTGCCAGTTTCCTCTTCTTACTATTGGTTGCTCAAGCAGTTCAAGACATTTTTTATTGAGCAAAGAGTTTTTTTCAGGAAAGGCATATAAGCTCAGTGACATGGCCAGTAAACATTCTGGATCTTAATTAGATTGAAAATATATTGTAGAAATTTAAAAAAAATTATCCGTTGTAAGGTTCCATCCTGTAAAGCTGTCATCTACTGTTTGAGAATGTTGGAACCAGCTTGTGATTTATCATTAGTTATTTTCATGTCGCAAAGAATGTAGACCCTTCTAAAAACCTGAGGAGAAGCAGCAAAGTACTAACTGGAATATTTTTGGTTAATGCCATAAAAAAATGTTCCATAATTCTTTCCTCAAAATTGAGTGAGTCTATATTTTTTTTCCTCTAATTGATCTGGAAAACAATTTGGTATGTTTTAAAATTAATTCCGTTAATTCGCTTGCCAGAATTGTCAGTTATTTTAAGCTATTAAACATTGTTTTGTGTCATATATTTATTGGCTATAAAGGAAGAAATCTGGGTAGACGTTCTTTAAGCATGTTGAGGCCACAATGTTTGCCAAGGGAGTATACTTGACCTATGCCCAAATGATCACACCACTAAACCAATATTGAGAAGTAGCCATAGCACAAGCCAAGAAAGTGTCATCTTCCTGGATGCCTTACCTTTACTGTAGATAAACCCTAGTTGGTCTCTCTTAACATTTTCCAGTCCAAATCTGCCAAGCTTTTACCTCTTAAAATCAAGACAGTCATTGCCTATACACTAAGGGGAGCATGTATGAAAACTGGGTCTAAGACTTTCTTTGTTACTCATAGCAATCAATCAGAGCACTATATAAACTAAAAGGGAAGCTCTGATTGGTTGCTGTGGGCAACAAAGAAAGCCTTAGACCTAGACATTAGGCCCTAGAAGTCTATTGGACTACAGATACTGCTGAGCTGCCTACATTATGCATGTTATCTTAAAATAAATATCGAAAGAAAAATTTAAAGAATAGAGAGTGTAAAGCCAGTCATTTGGATTGCACTAACCTTATGTGCAGGGGCGTAACAAGAATACTTTTTGTCCCATGACAAAATAAGGTGGGCCTACACAACCTTATGTAGGAAAAGGTATAAATAATAGCACGAGAAACTCACATACACCAGTAGAGCTCAATAGCAGAAAGTCACCATTCACCTGCTAAGAGGTACAATGTTCCTGAGTGGGTCCACTCAATTTCATGGCACCACAGTAGCTATCACGGCTGCTATGACTATAGTTGGGCTCATGATAAGGCTTTACAAATGAAGGAACAATTGAGAAGGGAAAGAAAGGGATAATTCATTACAGTGGTTTGTTCCAGTTCATTCTTACTTGGTACAAAGTCTGCAGGGCTGTTCCTAGGCTAAATTGCACTCAGGGCGAGGTGAGGAAATTTTCCCCCCCCCCCCCACACACATAACATAATGCGCCACAATGAGACACATTGCATCACCATCACCCAAATCTAACATATACAACAAGCTTTACCACAATGTGCTAGGTATAAAACTACTAAATAATAGTAATACAGTTACCAAATAACACTGCTTCACCAACCAAAATCCCAGTCTAATAGTGCCAATGTCCTGCTAAGACCACATATAACCAGCACATAGTGACCAAATACTGTGACACCGTGACCACATAGTGACCGAATAATACTGTCACACCATGACCACATATCACCAGCACATAGTGACCGAATAATACAAACTGACCATTACTGAGTATAAACCATTATACTACAACCTATATTACCCCCATACAGTGACCATACAGTGCTAGATACCAGTTGTACACAGGCTCTGCAGACATATAAATAATTACAGTAAATTTATATCTAGTGACTCACAGGAGTCTCTGAAGAGTTGTTCTCTTTCTCTTCTTCATCTCCATCTGTCCCAGACACCATGACGTCTTTTCCCAGCCTTGACTCTTCACTGTAGAATATAGAAAACAAACATCTTAGACGCCTCACTTTATCAGCACTAGATGCCCCCCTGTAGCCAGTAGATGTCCCCTGTAGCCAGTAGATGCCCCCTGTAGCCAGTAATTGCCCCCCCCTGTAGTCAGTAATTCCCCCTGTAGCCAGTGATGCCCCCCTGTAGCAGTAGATGCCCCTCTGTAGCCAGTAGATGCCCCTTGTAGCCAGTAGATGCCCCAGTAGCCAGTAGATGCCCCCTTATAGCAGTAGATATTCCTGTAGCCAGTAGATGTTCCTGTAGCCAGTAGATGCCCCCTTAAACCAGTAGATGCCCCCTTGTAGCCAGTAGATGCCCCCCTGTAGCCAGTAGATGCCCCCCTTGTAGCCAGTAGATGCCCCCCTTGTAGCCAGTAGATGCCCCCCTGTAGCCAGTAGATGCCCCCTGAAGCCAGTAGATGCCCCCATATAGCCAGTAGATGCCCCCCTGTAGCCAGTAGATGCCCCCCTGTAGCCAGTAGATGCCCCTGTAGCTAATTATAAAATTTAAAAAAATTACTAGACCACGGTCCCCGCGTCCAGCTCCGGGAGCTGCAGAGCATTGTAAGCGGCGTGATGTCACCACACCGCTTACACTGTCACGCAGCTCCCAGAGATCTCGGCGGCAGAGCTGCCTCCTCCTGTACCCCGCAGCTGCAAAAGGGAGTCGTTTCCACTGGAGTGGCTTTGCGCGGGCTGTTATAAAATGGCCGTGGCGAGCCAGGGGCTATTCTCGGGGAGGCGAGCCGGGCGGCGACCCCCTCGGGTGAGCGGAACTTCGGCGCCCGGGCGATCGCCCGCCTCACCCGCCCCTAGGAACGGCCCTGCAAGTCTGTATACATGGTACTAAAATGGGAAGCAGAGCTGCCATCCTCTACCAAGCTGCACAGGGAAGTGGTGCACTGCTGAGTGCTCTGCAGCGTTATAAATGCCTACAAGCAGTGCTATTCTCGGCGGAGAGCGGCAGCGCCCCTGGGCACAGAGGACTTTTAAATATCAACATTTTTAATTCAATTGATAGAAGGATCCTTGTTTATTTTACGTATATGTTTAAAAAAGAAAAACTTTTTGGGAGTTTGACATCAGACTTTCAAGCAGCGCTTTTCTGTGTGAAGGGTCTATGGAATGTTCTCATTACAAATTAACTTTATGTTCAGGAAGAATTCTCATTACTTTTTAATGTCATTCTCAAAATAGAAAAAAATATATATAACTAGAATGAATTTCAGAGAGATTAAATTTGTCAGCGTTAGTGCCAGCCATTTGGTGTCACAGCAGCATAGCTAAGAAAGGAACATTATGCACTAGGGGAATATTTATTGCTGAAACTAGTATTATACACTATCTTTACGCTTCTATTTTCCAATCACTCGTTGTGATAAAGTCATTTGCCTGTTTGAAAATTATCATAATGACATCGAAAAGTTCTTCTTTAGGCCTTGCAAATTAGCTGTTATCTGCACATTATTATGATATTCTATACCTGCAGATTTGGTGTGTTCTTTAGACTAAATTCTTCAAGTAAATGAAGCTTTTTTTTACTCTTCATCTGGAAGGTTCTAATACAAATGTTGCTTGATGTCAGTGAAACATAAAACAGAGATTTGTGACAAATAATGTTAATATTTTGTTCCCTCCATTTATTTACTAATGGAGTTTTGAGGAAACACTGTATATCAAATGTGCAATAGTAAAAAGCAGGCATTTGTATAATACTCATCTTATGAGCTTTTGACGACCATAGGTAGAGATTGTGTGAATGTTGATAAATGATGGATTAATGCTCTTTGTCAACCTTGCTGGAGAATTTACGGGCATTTAGAAGGCAAATCAATTCAGTACCAAGTAAAAGATAAGAATTCTTTGCAAGGTCGGTGTTACAGGAGTAACACGTTTTCTTTTATTTTCTAATTGCTTTAGCTTGTGTGCTGGTTATCATATAAATGTGTATATTAATAGGATGTTTTGATTACCAATATTTATGGAGTATAGAAATGGTAATCACACTTTCCAGTAAACGGGATGGATCATTCAGCATGGATTTCACAGTAGCTTTTTATCCTGGCAGTGGAGTTAATGTGTTCATACAGACAATGTCAGACAGCTGTGCCTAGTGCCCACCAGAGAAGTAAATTCTGGGAGCCCACCCCTCAATTACTGTACTTTGCCTCCCTGTCTCTACCATCTGAGTTGTGCTCCTACCCAGCCCATCCACTGATACAGTTTGGTGACATCATGCCACCCTGTAATAAATATGGAATGCTCTCAAGTCTTCTTTACCAAATTGCAGGTGAGCTGAAGCAGCGAGGCAGCAGGTGTTGCACATGAAAAAAAAAAAAAAAAACATCTATAAGATATGTCCCCCTAAATAATTCAGTTTATATGAATAAAAACATACAACTAGCTATAAAAGATGTTCTGCATATAAAACCTTTAAATACCGGTCATACAAATACCAAATAATACCGCTATACAAGAAGCAAATATCACTATCCTGTTACTGACCAAACAAGCATCCCAAGGCTAATATTACTAATAGCACCACTGAGACAAAAGACCAAATAAAACTACCACATATCTGACACCACTAATTCCCTGGATAATACCACCATTCTGTTACTGAATAATAACAATTACAATACAACCAATATTAACACCAGCGATAGTTACCAGTTTTACCAGGTAATCTGCACAGTTATAGAGTATCGAACAAAAGTGAGTACACCCGTCACCTTTTTTTTAGCAATAAGAAGTTTATTGAAATGTTAGTAAGCAAAACATTTGATAATAACCTCTCCGCTAAACTTATTTGGCCCCTCACCTTTTTGTAAATATTGTATTATAATTTGATGTGCCCTCAAATTGACTCAACACACACCCATTAATGTCTAAACTGCTGGCAATAAAAGTTAATACATCCCTAAGTGAAAATGGACAAATTTTGCCCAAAGTGTCAATATTTTGTGTGGCTACCATTATTTTCCAGCACTGCCTTAACTCTCTTGGGCATGGAGGTCACAAGAGCTTCACAGATTGCAAATGGAATCTTCTTCTACTCGTCCATGACGACATCACAGAGCTGGTGGATGTTAGAGACCTTTGCGCTCATCTTTCGTTTCAGAATGCCCCACAGATGCTCAATAGGGTTTAGATCTGGAGACATTCTTGGCAAGTCCAGCATCTTTACCCTCATTTTCTTTAGCAAGGCAGTGGTCATCCTGAAGGTGTGTTTGGGGTCGTTATCATTTTGGAATACTGTCCAATTTACGAAGGGAGGGAATCATGCTCTGCTTCAGAATCAAAATATAAATCACAGAAACAGCATCCATAGGATGAAGTGAAAAAAACAATCCATGTTTATTCCGCCATACAGTTCAGATAAAACACTTTAAATGAATACATAGCCTGTATCCTTCAGTATTGAACAGTACATGTTGACATTCAGGTTCCCTCAATCAACTGTGGCTCCTCACAGCCGGAAGCACTCATGCAGCCCCAAACCATGACACTCCCATCCCTATGCTTGACTGTAGGCAAGACACACTTGTCTTTGTACTCCTCACCTGGTCGACACCACAAACACTTGACACCACATGAACTAAATAAGGTTACCTTAGTCTCATCAGACCACAGGCCATGGTTCCAGTTATCCATGTAATCTGCTTGTCTTCAGCAAACTGTTTGCGGGCTTTCTTGTGCATCATTTTTAGGCATGGCTTCCTTCTGGGACGACAGTCATGTAGACCAATTTGATACAGTGTACAGCATATAGTCTGAACACTGAAAGGCTGATTCTTCACCCCTTTAACTCTGCCGCAATGCTGGTATACGTCTATTTTGAAGAGACAATCTCTGGATATGACACTGAGCACGTGCAATCAACTTCTTTGGTCAACCATGGTGAGGCCTTTTCTGAGTGGAACCTGTCTTGTTAAACCACTGTATGGTCTTGGCCACCATACTGCAGCTCAGCTTCTTTTTTTCAGATCCTCAGACAATTTTTTGCCATGAGGCTCCATGTTAAACTTTCAGTGTCCAGTATGCGAGAGCGATAACACCAAATATAATACCCCTGCTCTCCATGCACACCTGAGACCTTGCAACACTAACAAGTTACATGATACCAAGGAGGGAAAATAGCAAATTATGCAAAATGTATTAACTTTTACTTAGGGGTGTACTCACGTTTATTGCCAGCAGTTTAGACCTTGATGGCTGCTTGTTGTGTTATTTGGAGGGCACACCAAATTTACACTGTCATACAAACTGTACACTGACTAATTTGCATTGTATGAAAGTGTCATATCTTCAGTGTTGTCCCATGGAAAGATATAATAAAATATTTACAAACATGTGAGGGGTGTACTCACTTTTGTGAGATACTGTAAGTGATTATAGTTCAGTTACATTCAGGCACTCACATGTGAAGTCTTCAGTTATGAGAACTATTCACTTTCCCTTTTTTTCTCCATCCAGTCCAGACTGTCATGACAACTTCTCTCAGCCACAACTCATCTCTGCAGAATTTTCTAAACAAACATCTTAGACTTATCATGGTTTTTGTAACTCCCTGCGTTTAACTCCACATTTATACAAACTCCACATCCATAGCACCCTAAATGGTGATAATGACTCCATTGTGTGCCCTATATAGTAATATAATTACAAACAGTAAAATTGCATCTCTTTTGTGCTCCCAGATTTAGTTTTCTTTTGTGTCCCCATATAGAAGGTAGTTAGGTAAACCCCATCTTAAGTAGTTAGGTAAACCCCTTCTTGATTTAATACAATAACATGTTGCTTATTCTGAACGGTGAATGTCATAAGATAAAAATGCTTCATGCTAAAATTTTATTTTTTGGTCAATAAAAAAGGATTAAAAAGTTGCAAGTTGCAGTTGATGCCAAATTGGAATAAATAACAACTAGATTGAGTTAACTCTGCATATAGATACTACAAGGGGTAAGAGGGTCTGAGCTTCCGAGGAAGAATATGGGCCTTTACCCACATTTTAGCCAAAGGGGCCTTCACCAACCTTAATCCAGCTGACATCCAGAACCTGAATTTCTCCACTCTGACCCTAGCCCTAAATGTAATCCTTATACGGACTGCAAATATAACCCTAACCCTAAGTTGGGTTACTCATTCCCTGGTGTTTCAGGTCCCCCAGTGCTGGTACTATGACATCACTTCTTTCTGACATTGTTTTCAGTCCAATATCACAAAAGGTAATATGTGGTGATACACTATAAGTGACATTAGATGGAAGCGACATCAAGGAAACAGTGCCATGGGCCTAGTAATGTAATAGAATGTGTTATCAATTTCAAACCACGGAACAAACCTAAAACCCAATCTACCACCAAAGATAGGATTACAATTATGATCATTTATGTTTGTGAATATCGTCAAAAATCTATTCAGATTGACCTGATTAGATCAAGTTTGATGTGATCGAATCTGAATCAAGACACTTGACATATTTGACTCAAATCTTTTGCATTGTATCAATAATTTTGATTTCTACGCAAACTCCCTCTTTATGGCAGCACCTAAATATGCCAGTGTTTTAGATGCCACAGTAATCCATTAAAATGTCAACTGTAAAGCCCCATAACAGACATAAGCGAGGCCAATTTATTGCAAATTTAATTGGAATTGTAACAGAACTCTGGTGTAATTTGTGGCAAAATACTTTTGTACATGCTGTACAAGACATTTATTATGTGTTAACGACAGTTTTTAGACACTTCTGTGTCATGTTTGACAAAAGGGGTGTGGCTTCACTGAAAAGGATGTGGCTTAGTGATAAAGGGAGTGGTTTAATGTGCAATGTTGTGAAGCACATTTTGGCACAATTAATGGTGCAAACTAAGCCAACTTATAAATGTTGTAATGTTAGACCAGACAGTCTAAACATGTACCTTATTAAATATATATATTGATGAATTGGGTGCATTTTTAGATTGTTTATTATAAATTTATGCTAAGGGCCACATTTATGAAAATGGTATACATCTAAGACTGTCTTTGAGAGCGCCCCTTTCATTTCATTTAGTGCTCTGGAAAAATGAAAAGGGGAGCTCTGATTGGTTGCTATGGGCAACAAAGTATTACACCTAGACAGTTTTCACACATGTCTCCATAAGTATTAGATAGCATTAATAAATCGGTCACATTGTCCTCTAGCCATTATACTTATACTGCCCTTTATACAGTGCCTCTTTACAAAGGTCTCTAGTAGGCATCCCTATAAATGGTAGCTGCTTAAGAATGCTTCAGTTACTAGCTGCTCCATGGCCCACATATCACACTCCGGTACCCTCTTCCTGCATGCTACCAGGGAACGAGGGACGCTGCAGTCCGAATTTCAGGCTGCGAGTGCCCTCGTACTGCCGGACGGGACTCGCCTATCCATGTTCCTGCTCCCCATGCTCTCCTCTGTCGGCCGATAAGTGCTTCCCTGCCCCCTACAGCATGCGCGCAGGCTCAGTGATATTTAAAGGGCCGGTCGCTGACCCTATATCTCCTGGCCACCTCCCCTGCTTTCTACAGTTCCCTGTGCCCTAGAGAAAGCATTATATATTGTCCTTGTGTTACCATATATCGAGACCTCTGCCTCCATCCACTGACTATCTTCAGTTTGCTGCTTGCCATGACCTTCCTGCCTGTCCCTGGCCACGAACCTGCCTTACGATTTTGTACCACTCTACACCTCAGCCACCACTGCAAGCAAATTGCGTTAGGGATAGTGACCTGGGGATGTCTTGCCGAAGCAAGCCCAACCGCTCTGATGGATCCACATACCAGCAGTCCTTACCGTCTACCCCAGCGGCCGTTATACCTTCCATAAGCAGTACAGTTGAATTGTTGACTATATTTCAGAAAAAAAAAATACAAAAAATGCTTTTTATTGCTTTCTTTACATATTACCTCCACCTAGTTTTATACATTGTGCTAATATGTGTAGTCTCCATATACATTGTCCACTTAAGTATGCAACATTCTCATTTTATTAACCGAATATGGAATAGTCTTTATAGAAATTAGCAACTATGATGAGATGGGATGTCAGAGGGAATGATAAAATGGTTTCTTTGTTCATAGTCAAATATACAATAGCTCATCTAATTTACAGGTAATAGGTTGCAAGCAATGTTCATACAAGTTATAGGTAAGACCCAGATAATTTTCCAAAAATCCCTTTCTCATGCAGTCCAGTTATACTGTAATTCGGCAATAATGTGGTCGGCTCCTCAGGGCAGAAAAAAGGCTTGAAATTGCTCAGCTGTAGTGGAACAACACAGCAACCCACTAAGATTTCCTGACATCATGACCTGTATCAAACCCCCATTAAGACAGAAAGCCTTAGGGTTTAGTTGGAGTTTATAACTCAAAGTCACATAAATAGGCCTAATGATCCTCATACAGTCAGAGAAGTAGCCAAAGTCATTAAGATTTTTAATGCTAAACTGCCAAGACCAGATGGTCTACTGGCCTGCTATAATGAATCATTTCATTCTTCTATCATTTTTGCTGCCAACAGTTTGTGGCTCATGTATTTGTATCCATTTTAATACAGTTACTTAAAAAGTCTTTGAAAGGTAGAGCCCAGTAGACATATAGCACAAACAACGTATTCCCTACACATGGTTCAGGGTATTGGCCCTTCTACGAAGGCCTAGTTTTTCTGACATGAAGTGCGAGATCATAGTGAGAGTTATGTGGCTGTTCAGTCACAGCTTCACATCCTGTCTTTTGATTGTAAGAGGACGTTCACACACCAAAGCTAAAGTTAAATGTGCAATCCATGAGGATTCTGCTGTTGAAAACCCTTTTGACCAAGTATTTTTTTTTTTACCAGGGGCGTAACTAGAGAAGCCAGGGTCCCAAAGCAAACTTTTGGATGGGGTTCCCTACCCCACCCCTCTTGCCCACCTCCCTGACCACGAATATTTACCAGGACATGCTTTTAGATAATACAAGGGGTAAATACCTCACCATACATATCACTATCATAACTGCTACCAAACAAATCCATTATACCAAAATCAATATTACCAATAACACTACTACATATGGACCTGATTATTTCACCAGAACATGACCACCAATTACCACCAAATAATGACTGAATAATACCCCTACACTATTACTGATCAGTACACAAAGACCAATAGTACTGCCATATAGTGACCATATAGTGGTATACAGGGCCGCCAACAGAAATTTCAGGGCCCCATACAGCTGAAGCACCTGCCCCCCCTGTAAACTCCGCCCCCACACCTGATCGCCCCGCCTCCAGCAAAAAAAAAAAAAAAAAAAACGGCCTCTAGGATATAAATGCGCCCATTTTACCACATAATACAGTATGCAAAAAAGAACTGTATTGTGTAGTACAATACCAAGTGAGTCACATATCTGTCAATCTAGCATATCATAGACACATGGCTAAGTAGCTCCATCAATATCCCCCTCCACCCACATACAATATCCCCCTCCATGTTTAGCTTGGTCACACACCTCACCACCTTTTAAAAAATAATCACCCAGCAAAATAAAAGTGTAACTCCTATCACAGGGTCAGGTGTTCCCTCTTTTACAATCAGGTACACATGTACGCTGCCACTATACCCACACCTACAACACTGCCATATGGAGACCACATAGTGATCTGACACCAGCTTGGGTCACATCACATTACAGTGAATACAGCAGTGATCAGGGCCGGACTGGGAATAAAAATCAGCCCTGGCACTAAGCCCCCAGCAGCCCACATACAATATCCGCTTACAAAATGTCCCTTGTTCTCGCACCTCGCCACTGTCTAAAATAAACTACACTATAAAGCTGCTTTCCCACGGAGCGTTTTTGATGGGTTTTCGGTGCGGTTTTGTGCAGAAAGGCAGAGCAGTTAATGCTGAACATTTTCCCACAAAAAACGCATCAAAAAAGGCACCAAACACCGCTCTGTGTGAGAGCCCCCTACACACAAGCAAAAGAGAAACATTGGGTGCAGAGAAACCCCCCATCACAGAGTCACGTGTGCGCTTGCTTTAAAAATCAGGGGCAAGCCCACACTGACACTAAAATAAGCACCAGCATAACCTTTCAACCCCACCAATCACATCACCAGTAGTCAGGGCACCATCACATGAATACAGCACTGACTCAACACAGAAGTAAACTTTCCCCTGACAGCAAGACTCACAGAAGACGTCATCTCTGAAAGGGAGTTGTTTTCTTCTCCTTTTCGTCTTCTGGCCCAAACCTCCATGACATCTTCCCTGATGAGTCGTTCCCTTCCATTTCTTTCTCTGTCCCGTACAGCATGCAATGTCTTCTTCTAGTGGTCACCTCCGTCCCTGTAGAATTTACAACAAATACATCTTAGACTCCTCTCTCCTCCCGCACTTTCCTATCAATTCCCCAAACAGCGTCGTTAGACCCTAAAAATTAAAATTAAAAAATGTCAGATAAGTGGCATGTAAAATAGGTAGACCCCCATTAGACAGGCAGGGCCATTAAACTAGGCAGGCAGGGCCATAGCAGGCAGGCAGGGACAGTAATGCAGGCAGGCAGGGACAGTAACAGGCAGGGACCCGTATACAGGCAGACAGGGGCCATATACAGGCCCGACAGAGCCACTTATAGGCAGACAGGGACAGTAAAATAAGCAGGCAGGAAAAGTGTATAGGCACCAGGGCAGGTATAGGTAGGCAGTGCTATTATAGGCAGCCAGGGGAGGATATAGGCAGCCAGGGCAGGGCATCATATAGCCAGGCAGGGTATAGGTAGCCAGGGGAGGGCAAAATATAGCCAGGGCAGGGCATCATACAGCCAGGGCAGGGCATAGGTAAGCCAGGGCAGGGCATCATATAGCCAGGGCAGGGTATAGGTATCCAGGCAGGGCAAGATATAGCCAGGGCAGGCATAGGTAGCCAGGCAGGGCATCATATAGCCAGGGGAGGGCACATATAGCCAGGCAGGGGCAGTATATAGCCAGGGCAGGGGGAGTAATATAGCCAGGCAGGGGTATTATAGGGAGCCAGGGCAGGGGCAGTATATAGCCAGGGCAGGGCAGATAGGTAGCCAGGGCAGGGGCATATAGGCAGCCAGGGCAGGTCGTATATAGCCAGGGCAGGGCAGTATAGGCAGCTAGGGCAGGGGCAGTATATACCCAGGGCAGGGGCAGTAAAAGGCAGCTAGGGCAGGGCAGTATAGGCAGCTAGGGCAGGGCAGTATAGGCCCCAGGGCAGGGGCAGTATAGGCAGCCAGTGCAGGAGCAGTATAGGCAGCCAGAGCAGGGGCAGTAAATAGCCAGGGGAGGGGCAGTATATAGCCAGGGCAGGCAGTAAAATAGCCAGGGCAGGGCAGGGCAGTATATAGCCAGGGGAGGGCAGGGCAGTATAGGCAGCCAGGGCAGGGGCATATAGGGAGCCCCGGGGAGGGCAGTATAGGCAGCCAGAGCAGGGGCATATAAGCCAGGGCAGGGGGCAGTATATAGCCAGGGCAGGGGCAGTATAGGGGAGCCAGGGCAGGGCAGGGGCAGTATATAGCCAGGGGAGGGCAGGGGCAGTATAATAGGAGGGGAGGGCAGGGGCAGTAATATAGGCAGGGCAGGGTAAATAGGCAGCCAGGGCAGGGGCAGTATAGGCCGCCAGGGCAGGGTCAGTATATAGCCAGGGCAGGGCAGTATGTAGCCAGGGCAGGGGCAGTATATAGCCAGGGCAGGGGCAGTATATAGCCAGGGCAGGGCAGGGGCAGTATATAGCCAGGGCAGGGCAGTATATAGCCAGGGCAGGGGCAGTATAGGCAGCCAGGGCAGGGCAGGGGCAGTATATAGCCAGGGCAGGGCAGGGGCAGTATAGGCAGCCAGGGCAGGGGCAGGATAGGCAGCCAGGCAGGGGGAGTATAGGCAGCCAGGGCCCGGGGCAGTATATAGCCAGCCAGGGGAGGGCAAATATAGGGAGCCAGGGCAGGGGCAGTAAAAGGCAGCCCGGGCAGGGCAGTATATAGCCAGCCAGGGCAGGGGCAGTATATAGCCAGCCAAGGCAGGGCATATAAGCAGCCAGGGGAGGGGCAGTATAGGCAGCCAGGGACAGAAAGTATTTTGAAAAAAATAAAAACGTAATACTCACCCGACACCTGCTGTCCCGTCCTCTTCACTCTGGAGCCGCTGGCCGCTCACTGCAGAGTGCGGGGCCGCGAGCGGGCGCGCGATGATCATTACACCGCGCCTGCCCCGCGGCCTCCTGGAGCTGAACAGCGGGATCATAATCCCAGAGTTCAGCCTCGTCCGCTGCTTTCACCGCTGGGGCAGGCCGGCCGTGATGGCTGCATGGGTGGGGTCGGTGACCCGGGGGGAGGGGGGGGGGGGGGGGGAGGCCCGGGGCCGTCCGTGCACCTTCGGCCCCTGTAGGGCCCGAATCCCCCACCTCGGGGCCCGCCGGTGGGGGGGAAAACCGTCCTCCCCGGGGCGATCCGGGCCAGCCCGCGGGCCCGGACCCACGGGCCCCCCCGGGCAAATGCCCGGATTGCCCCATGGTCGTCCGGGCCTGGGAAGATCCAGTAAAGAGTAAAAAAACCCCGAAATCAGGGGCTCACCGGAGACGCCTATTTGATGAGTCTTCTCTTTTCCCCATGATTTATTTTTTATTCCCTTTTCTCGCATCCTTCCCACCATCAGATGACTTGCCCGGGCCCCAAAATTACCCTGCAAAAAATTTCACATAAATATCTTTGAACCTCAATTTTCCAGTATCTCTTTTTCCTATCCCCCTTTTGTACAAACCTCCCTGGGTAGAGAGTGGTACAACCTAACTTAAGGGCCCAGTAAAGAGATGGGCGAACGATTCTAACGAATGGGAAATTTGTTTTTGAATTTCAGGGAAAAATTTTGGTTTTAACGAAGTCGAAATTTGGGGAATTTTCCGGGGAACGAAGCTGTTTTTTTAATTGAAAAATGGCGCGACACATGGCCAAAATGGGGGAAAGCACCTGGGAGGGAAAAAGGGCATAGCCGCAAAAAATTGCAAAAAGAAGCCCATCAGAGACCGCGGGATTTTGACGTCACCGCCTATAAATCCCCGGGCCACAAACGCCGGGGGCTCCAATCCCTCACGTAGATCAGGGGGAAAGGGCTGCCGCGCGAATTTTATAGCCTCACTGAAGAACGATTTTTGGGTGCTCAGCTTTTCTGAGAGACTGTTCACTTAAAGTTCTATTTCTGATTTTTGGGGTAGGGTCGAAATCCGTGTGCGTCCACTGCACTGCATATACATTTTAAAAACCCAAAGGGGATCAAGCCAGTTCCTGTTTTATTTATTTAAAGAAAAACGTTTTTTACAAAACAAAACCACTTTTATTTTTTTCGCTCAAAATTTTTTTGCGCAATTTTACATCGGGTTAATCAAAACTCCCTTTAAAGACCCCCACCGCTTTAACGGCGGGCATTTCGGGCGTTCGTCTGACGATCTTTTTGACGTCCGCAACATCGAGTTTGCGGGGCCCGGGGCCCGCAATTTTCCTGGGGTCGGGGTTTTGCTAAACACCCCTCCCAAGATGTCCTGCAGCATCGGGGGGCGCGGGAAAACCCCCGCAACCCCATCTTTTTAAAACCCTTTTTATTTTCGGCGGTGCTTTTCCGCAGCGCAATCAAAGGGACCCCTGCTCTGCGGTGATCGAACACCGTACCGGACAGAGCTCAGGGACCGGCTGCACAAATACTCGGGGGCCTAGCGTGGCCCCCCGACGGTTTTGTAAAAAGCAGTATTTGGACGCACT